>JAWWML010003672.1:0-46441 GCA_035047165.1 Ormyrus rosae
ATATGAGCTCTCCTAATAGTCATCGGTTGCTAATTTTGTCGTGAGAAATGTAAAAGGTTAGGATGCGCCACCAAACGGTAGTCGTAAAAAATAAAATTAATTCCGCTTGGTGGCGCATCCTGACCTTTTACACTTCTCATGACAAAATTAGCAACCAATGATTATCAAAGGAGCTCACATTTTTTATATTTTTGTAAACAAATTTTGTACAATTTATGTAGAATCAAAATTTTACAAAATTTAAAAATAAAAGTATACAATCTTGATAAACGTTGTATAAATTATTTTTACGTAATTAGCAACTGTAAATAGTTTAACTACAGAAATGTGAAACTAAATTATATTTAAAACTAAAATTTTTATTACAATATAATTTTTAAAAGGAAAAAAAATCGTTATTAAGATAACAATCTTTACTTAATTAATTTTTAAATTTAAAGTTCGCATAATTTATTCACACGTCACCTCTTGTGAATGAATTGACTTTGTATAAAGAATTAAAGGATGTAACTCGTATGGTGACTTGCGTAAGAAAAGGTATTTCTTATGGTTGTGCGAGCTTGGTCAGATTCAATAGTTTATACGTATACACTCTACATTACAAGGTTCAGCACTTTATTTCAATCAATTTTTATTTGAATTTTGCAACTGACGAGTAAAACAAAGTTTTAGATAAAAAATACTAATATTAATTATATGTATATATTTTGCGAAACAATATATTCCTTTTAACATTTTTGATACACTGTTCATTTTCTTAAAATAATAAAGATCAAGAATTCGAAGTTTGCAATTAAAATAAATTATTAAAGAGACAAGATAATTCTAAAGTCATTTCAAACGCTTAAATTTTAATGAATGCAATTAAGAAAATTTACGACGTAGGTTCAATCGTTCTTACAATTAGTAATTTCTGAGGGCTGTAACGATCGCAAAAGATCACGAAACTTTATTCAATCTTTTTCTATCGATATTTTTATGGTATAATTGTAAACCTCAAAAATCGCTTAAAAGGTCAATTTTGTGTTAAATTTTCCAATGCGTGCCCATGAAAACGTGCAAAGTGTTCATTAAACGTGATAAACGACGATATTAACGCGACTTTGTTGCGGTCTAACCACGCAAGTTTTTCTTTTACGGGGGAATAATGACTCGAAAGTCCTCAAAATACTGGGATTTTCATTAATGCTTGTAGAATTACAGATTTGATAACTATTGTTAATTGACTTGGATATGCGTAGGCGAAGGATTTCACCGTAGGAATAAGTAGTGAAAAAACACATTTATATGCTTAAGGTCAATTACAAATTATTATTCGTTATGAAATTTTGAAAATCTTTGAGAAAATATCTTTGAGAAAAGTGTTACTTCGGTTTTAATAAGTCTTGTTTTCATCAATTAATGCTTTAATATTTGTCAATAAGACTAAAGATTATAAGTTTATTCCATAACTTAATAGTATTAATAATATAAATCTCTAGGTATATGCATTTATTTTGAAAAATTAGATTTGTATAATTATAGAACGTTATTTTATTTACGATATTATCGTTAGGTTTTATAAGCTCGCTTATAGGCTCTTAAACCTTTGCGCAATTAACAAAATTATAATTAGTCATTTAAAATCAGCGATAATTTATAGCTTTTCTGGTAAACATTAGGTGAAAATCTTATTTAGAATAACATAAAAGTACATTTTATCTGCTCAGTTAGATAATTGTGTTATCTTGTAGAGTAAATGAAACCAGAACAGGTGAAATGTATATGAGTGCGGAAGTGCTCTTACCAATAAATTTAAAAAATCAAATTTTAATTTAAGTATGTTTACGTAAGAAATTAATTAATATTACTTTCTTTTTTTTAAACTAAATTTCATCAAATTAAAAAAAACATTTTGGAATTGAAAATACTTATAGTATTTTAAATTAAGAACAATTTTTCTATTATTATTTTAAATCTAATTCAAGTTACCTAAAAAAAATTAAATTTTAGTAATAATAATTTTAAAAGTAATTGCCAATGCTAACTATTTATAATGAAAATGTATAAAAATCACAAAACCACCGTCTGCCTACAAGAAAATTATAATTTTTTAAGACTGCAAAGTATGAAATATTGAAACCGACAACACCTAACAAAAGGTGTCAGTTTTTTCCACAACACCGTCGAAACAAAGAAAAAAAATCTTTGCAAAACTCACCGTCAGCGTAAGCAGGCTTGAGCACTCTGAGGTACGGCGATCCCCTGGCGCCCCATGCCGGATGCCTGACGTTATTGCAGGCCCCGGAAGGCGTCCTGTACTTGCTCGGCGGGCAAGGCCGTTCCTGTCTCAATCGGCACGGCTCCTGCTGCTGCGGTTCCGATCGCGGTGATCTGCAAAGAGAAAACAGCTCGGCGTCAGCCACTGTAACCCCAGGAAATCGACGCGGCGATGACGCCAACGGAATCGCTCTCCTTTCTTCCTTCCGGAATCCTCCTGCCCGTTAAGGCT
Organism: Ormyrus rosae; assembly: GCA_035047165.1. Taxonomy (NCBI): domain Eukaryota; kingdom Metazoa; phylum Arthropoda; class Insecta; order Hymenoptera; family Ormyridae; genus Ormyrus; species Ormyrus rosae. The sequence continues at coordinate 2,492 of JAWWML010003672.1, forward strand.
CTCTGCGGAAAGCGGTTTGTTTCTTTTTTTTTAAGAAACGTTTATTTAGCAATGGTGGCTCTTTTTTGCTACCTGCCGCTTTACGATTGGAATCGAAGACACTCCGAATTCAAAATTTATTATGATAAAACAGAGATTACGTAATTTTAATCGCTGTAGGTTGTGGTAAATCAAAATTAAAAGTAACATTTTCAATTTTTTTATAAAAAAAAAAAATTTTTTTTTTACAAGTTTCTGTTCTACAGAAAATGATCGGATATTTTTTTAATATAACAATTCATCTTCGATAATAACTTTTTTTGTTAAAAAAATTTCATTATTTAGTTATAAATGAAGAAAAAGTACAAGTTTTGCAAAATTAAAGCGAGAAAATGAAAAATTATTCTTTTCGATACAATCGAGTTCGTTACAGATAGCTTGTAAAATACTGCCCTTATTTTTATCTGGGCCATAGTAAAAAACAAAAAATAGATGGATTTCAAAGCGACGGACTTCCCAATTTATTTTGAGGCCAAGTAGAGAAAACAGTAGAGATTTACATATCTCAAATCAGTAGAAACAGGTCTAGTCTGGTTAGACATACAACCGCAGAACCGGTATTCTTTAATAAGACAAATTTTCCAAAAAATTAGCTTCCCAACATGCAAATGTTAAATATGTGTATTTTCGGCTATACAACCGTGCAATTATCATTGTATTTACCGAAATTGTGATGGATATTTATTCCAATAAGAGCAATTTCACCTATCGTAATACCTAATAATTCATTGAAAATTTATACTTTAAGTTCGTATAATACCCTAATAAATCTGACTGCAATTTCTAATCCCAAACTTAAAATTTGAAATCCGTTTCTCTAGAAAGTTTTCTTTCCGTTCAGCAACTCACCGTAAATCTTTATACGATATTACGCCTCCGAATTGAGTAACGCTTTAAATTCAAAGCAAATATGACACAGAAATAGAGTAGCCGTTCCCACTTGTCATTTTCCTCCTTCTCATTATTTTATTAAACTAAAATGGCGTAACAGCTGATAAATTGCCTGCGCTCTATTCATATCCGCGTCTACGCAGCGTACTTCCGCGTCCTTCTTTAGCTCTACTTCCTCGTTTTCTCTATCGGTTCTTGACTGTTTAACGGTGGATACGCGGCAAGTTCTTTTACGTTAGAAGTCTGGGTTAGAACCTTCGATCGGGTCGCGTGAAATTGTTTCCTCTTATTTTTGAGTTAGTTTTTATATGTTAATAATGTAGGCGTATTTTTTACGTAATGGCGTTTGGAAAGCAGTAAATCGTCGTGTTATTAGAAATTTAGCTCACGAGAGTAACGACTAGACGTTTATGCAATAATCGAGCGGTCATACTTATTAAAGGAATATGTTTATTTACATTTCCACTTGTACCCAAACATTTTGCAATGTTAGATACTTAATTAATACAAGTTTATGCAACCGTTGTTCAAACTTCAATTTATTTTTACAAAAAAAACTCAACTTTTTTTACAATTACAATGCACAAAAACGTATTCATCTAAAATCTTTGACTAAAATAAAAGCACGCTCCCGTTACAGTACCGATCATTACAAATAAAAATTGTCGAACTTAAATCGCACGTCGTCTTGCAAACGTGCAGCAGCAGAAATTAAGAGTGAAAATCGGACCGGTGCAGATCCTGCCCCGGTGATAGCATGCACAAACGGCTAAGCCCTCGCGCCTACACTCGAACGCTTACGCATGCGGTCGCAACGTCGCGACACATAACGATCGAGCCTCGGCCGGCGAGTAGCGGCTTATTTCCCCCCCCTCCCCCCTCTCCGTCTGGCGCTGGACGCGAACGCGAAACTCGCCGCTATCTCCGGCTGCGACTTTTACTTTCATGGCCGCCGCCGCCGCCGCAGCGGCCCGCGCCCCGTCTCTTTCTCCGCTTGCGGGACACGTCGGGCGCCGCTGGATTCCTTTGGTCCTGGTGCGCTTCCGTTTCGTCGCCGGGGAAAAGAGACCGACCGCGATGGATATGCAGCCGAAGATTGCGTAATAACGTGTGTAGCCGCGCCGAGCGAGCGATGAACCCAGCTTTGACGCGTGAGCCGTGCGGCTTTGAGACTTTTTTTTTTTTGTGGGTTTGCAGTGGGTTTGAATCGGTAATTTATGCGTTTGACTTTCTGACAGTTTAAGATCTTTTTTGGAATAGACTCAACGATGTAGGATACCGTTTTATTATAAATCTTATATAAGAATTCATGTATTTAATGGGGTTTTGGATTGAAACGTTCGTCAAAACTAAAAATAAAAACCTTAAAAAGGAAAAACCTTATCAAAAAAGAATTATTGAACCCAATGACAGACAACCGCAAATTATTAAGTAATGGAGTTATTGAAGAAAATAAATAGTGTAGTTTTTATACTTCTGCGCGGAGAGAAATGTTTCAGTAAAAATTACTATACGGTTCGGTAAAACCACAGACGACCAAAAACCAAAAAAATGACTATACTTTTAGCAAAATCTACAAAACTTTTAGTAAAGTTTACTAAAAGTTTTTTAAAGCTTACTAAAAGTTTTGTAGATTTTATTAAAACTATAGAAATTTTTTGGGTTTTTGGCGATTTGTGCTTGCTTTACCGAACAGTATAGTAATTTTTACTGAAACATTTTTCTTCGTGTGCGTACACTGAATCAAAAATAAAAAAAAATCATAATAAAGAGAAAAATACTTTAAAGATCATTATGAAAGTACAAGTTAATCTTAAATTGTGAAACTATACCATATTCATAATGCTTTTACACAGAAGTAAATACTACTAAAAAATGAGATAAAAAGAATATTACTCTTCATTTTGATGATATCAAAAGCATTCGTAATCAAAGCAAGCACAGTACCGTGGTAGGTGTAAACGAAGCCTTTCTTTTCCACGACTTTCCTCTCAGGATCTTTACAACTTATGCGCAGTCTTTAGCTAACGAGACTGATGATAATGACGATTTTAATGACTGTGTGACTTTTTGTATTTCGTTACATCGGACCAGTTACGTCGATGCTCGTAGAAACTTAATAGAGTAAAAGTTCTTATCTTTTTCGACCTTTTGTTCTTTGGGTTTTCGCTTCTTCCTTTTTGGTTGCACAAGCTGCTCGAAGGCATCATGTGACGCCGCTTCGATAGAAATTATATGGTTTGTTATAGAACTGGGTGAGTTTTTATTTTTATTTTTTTTTTTTCGTTTAGAGGACCGGTACAATTGAAATTGAAATTGTCAGAAGTGAAAGTGACTTTTTGAGACTGCTTCTGATGCTGTTATGGCTAATAAAGGAAATACACATTAAAAATTGCTCTATGCACTTTCTAACGATTTAAAAGTACGTTTCGATTTTAGCACCGTGAGTTTAGTTTATTTTTGATTTTCAAATGATTGCCAAACTAAAAAAATGTGAATGTGAAAAAACAATGGTCTATTAAATCGAATCATACACATTAAAACTTGACGAAAGACACTTAGACGCTCAATGAGCTATCAATCATTTTCTTTGATGACAAAAATGTTTACTCTATCAAGCACTTTATCAATTTTTTTATCTACGAGATGTGAAAAATTGAAAATTATTTTTTTTTTTTTATTTAAAAAGATACAATTACAGACTTTTTATAACAGCGTTTGTATCGACGCTTTTCGTTTTACTTGAGTTTCACTTATTCGAAATAAAAGATCAAATAAAACCAATTCTATATTAACAACTAAAACAATAACTAATTAACTGAACGTTCTTACCGGCTTAATGTTTGAATCGTAAATCTTTCAGCCTCGACTGCTGCTCTTGCTCTAGCTTGTAAGTCATAGTCTACTCCATAAACGTAATCTATAAAATTGAGAAATAACAAAAATAAATATGTAAATAAATTAATCGTTACAAAACATTTATTAGTGAAAACTATAAAAAATTTATAAGAAAAATTTCCTGGTTGAGGATAAAAATTTCAATTTCGATGAATCTTAATTTATTATTAATTGCTGTTCTCCCAGTTCAATTGATGCAACACATAGATAAAACAAATTACAGAGTTTTCAAGAACTTACCAGAAATGTCAAATTGGCGATTCACTGGGGAAAGTGCTGATGCCGCAAAAACCAGGGACAGCAGTGCCAAGCTGGTTCTGTAACAAAAAAAAATAACATATCGAATTAATTACTACTTTCTTATATACATATACTTCTGTTTATATTGAGAAATAAAATTAAAATTCAGCCAATAATATAATTGTAATTAAAAATTTTTTTTATTAAATGAGATATTAGTATTGTAAAACTAGTAAGTACCTAATAGTATTTTATCTGACTTATTTACATTATACACTTATATTGCCAATAATACATTTTTAATTATTCATCATGTGTTCAAACATTGTGAAATTAAATTCTTTGAAAATTAATCGACGATTTTAACGTTGTATTTCAATACAATGTAAGAATCATTAAAATTTTAAATAGTCTCGTTAAGACAGTCGATATGAATATTCAAAAAACAGAGCTTATTAGCACCCATATTGAATCCTTTCCAAGCTAATCATCCGCAGTCGAGTTTTCGAAAGTACCCAGCAATTAATTAAAGTGTCGCGCCAATCAACGCGCCGATGAAATCATCCTGCTTGGACTAAATTTGGCGTTTCTATCGCGCGCGACGCTTTCCTCGCGCCCGACGATCCGGCAACAGGTCTTCGCGCCGGCAAAATTCAATCTACATTCCCGGCGGGGAAAAAAGCCGGCCCGATATCGAGCGAAAGAAAGCGAAATCCGGCCGGCTAATCCAGATGTGTGCGCGCGCGACCTCGCGGCTTTCGCGCAAAGGGATAAAAGTCGTTCTCTCTCTCTCTCTCTCTCTCTCTCTCTCTCGAACTGGTAATGCAAAAGTCTATAGAGCCTCGGGGCTGCTCCGCTCGCCGAGGCAGCATGCTGCCAGCATGCTTGGCACTGCAGTGCCAAGTCCAGGGTCCGCCGGGGCCCGAGGCGCATTTCTCTCGCCGCCGCCTCCTTCCTTTTTTAGAGTGCGCTACTCTCCTTTTCGTGCATAGTTTCTACGTTTCCGCGAGGCGTCCGTTATTCGAGGCAAGGTTGATGATGATGATGATGATGATGATGATGGCTTCCTTTTATCGTGGCCGTGACTTTCGAGCGCAATTCGCTCCTGCGAAATCAATTCTCGGAGATGCTATACGAGCAGCTGATGATTTTTTGGCAGCGGATTTGAGGTCGCGAATGCCTTTATGCAGGCGACTGTGCGAAATTAAGAGGCCAATTTGGATTTTTTTTTCGCTGCTCGTCGAATTCCGAGTATTTTTTGGGATGCGAAGATTTTTTTTTTCTTGCAAAATGATTTTCACTTGCTTTGGTAAATATAAATTTCGAAATTGGTTCTGGTGTACTGTTAGTTCTTTCGCCTGGTGCAAGATAGCACTTTAGGTGGAGTATTTATAGGCAGTATAAATACAAACTTTCGCATGTTTTACTATGAGGAGGATATTTTAAGACATAAAATGTGTTCCTACATTTAGAAGATCAAAAAATTTACTTCTACAATATTTTCTCCTTTAAAACGTAAAATTGTATTAAATTATAGGTATCTAACCCATAAGACCTAACTAACTCTTACCCACATTTGGAAGAATGATGAAAGCTGTTCCTTACAAAAACTGTATGAAAATAAATATTCGATTCATAAATATTAAGATAAAATATATGTTTAAAGATTTAAAATAAAAAATTTCTTCTTTCAACTTTCGCCTAAAATTAAAATTTCAGAAATTATGCACATTTAAAATATAGGTTTCGTGGCTGATTAGCTAGAAATGTTCAGTCTCCAAGGTTTCCCTCAATTTATTAACATGCACGCAAAAAAAAAATGGTAATTCAATTTTATTCAATTTTTTGTCGGTCCATTTATTCAAAATCCACTAATTGCAACGAACAGCCTATAATTAAGCGACACTTTAAAACCCAACGGTTATACAATCCTCGGGCGATTTCGCAGCGACCGCCGAGCAATTAAACTGAAAACCCCCTGGCATGGTGGAGCCGCGCGTAAACGCAGCGGGAGCATCGGTCTAACGGTCTTCGCCTCAAGGCCGTCCGTGTGAAAAGGCAAATGAAACCGAGTCGCGGCGCGAGAAGAAAAAAAAAAAACGCGCGCGGCGGAGAAAATTCTGGAAAAGCGCTCATCCATCAGCGTCGGGCGAACGAAACTTGTCGCGGGAACGTGACGTATAATCGCGATGGTTATCGCCGCGCGGCTCGCGGGGCAGGGTCCAAGAGCGGATAATCGCTCGCCGCGCGAAAGTGCGCCGTGTTCGAGCATCACGACCGCAGAACGAGGAAGAAACCTCGTCCGACTCTCTTTACGGTCATTCTTTTCGCGCTCTCCGCTCGTCTCGCGCGCGAACATTCCTTTGTGGCGATTTATATGATTTTTTTCTCTCCTCTCTCTTTCTCTCCTTTGTGTTTATTTTGCGATGAGTCGCTGGCCCCGCCGTTTTTCTTTACAATGGCCGCGCGTGCAGTTTATTTATTTATTTTTTTTTTTTTTCTTTTACACACGGGAAAAATCGCGCGGAGATTTTACGAGCGTGTGATTTTGCCCGGCTTTCGAGGAAGCGTAAAAATTGACGTTATAAAATCGTCCTACTTGGCGGGCTGCAATTATAGTGCGCCGCTTCTCTTGTTAGGCCCGTTTAGGGAAAGTAATTTCTTACGCCGCGGCTGCACGTGCTCGTTTACTGATGGGATTCGACGTGATTCTTACTCGAATTAACATAACGGCTTGGCGGTATACGAGGCTAAATTCCCTAATTATTTCCTATATCTGTCATTTATGAAAAAGCCGCACGACGGCTAGGAGCGACGGCGTCATGAAAATGCATGAGATTCTTTAAAATTTAAATATAGTTACTTTTTAAGAGAGTGTTTGCGTTCGTATTTAGATTCAGAAAAACTATGTAGATTTTGACTCATTTTTCTCGGAGAACGTTTAAAATTCCGTAATTATGGTTGGGGACACGAAAAATTTTTGGGAGAAAGTTCGTATAATACTAGATAAGACATTTATGTGTACATCAATTATTGGAATTTCCTTTGAATTATCGTATACGATCGATCTATAACTTTTTACCCATCAATTCTTCTTCAACCAAACATTTCAAAGGTAACTCCAAAAAGAAACCCGTTTCACTCATCAAAGCCAAGGGGCCACGAGTAACGGCGGAGAAAACAATCGACAGATGTCCACCGGATCGTGCAATTATCCATTCGTTCTACCTCAAATACACCTTAGCAAACATACTCTGCCGGGATCGGCGCGAAAAAAAAGGACGGCTCTTGAAATAGTTTCGCGGATGCGAACTGGCGCTCTCGCGGCCGGAGCCGATAATTCAGTGTCAGTGGGTCAGCGGAACCGCGAGAGAAATCTTCCTTTTATATACGTGAATCTTGGCGCGCGGGCGCACGTGTGCGCGGCGTCTAACTCATTTCTTTTTCTCTCTCTCTCTCTCTCTCTCCGGCGCAGGAATTCGATTTCGCCTCTCTCTCTCTCTCTCTCTCGCGCGCGCGCGCAGGTGGAGGAACGAATAATTAGTGCCTCTCCGCGGCTCTTTATTTGCCATGGGTTTTCTATTTTCGGACGATTTTTAGCCGGCGGCGACCGAATTTCTCGGCGGTTTATGTATCGAAAGGGAATTTGAATAATGGCTGGCTCGCGGCCGAATTCGTAGAATTTCGGCGGCCGAGAAATTGGAGCTCGTTACCATGTGCACACGGGGCAACTAATCGACGAGATATTTAAATCGCTCGATTGGGGGCTTTGCCGAAATATGGAAAGCTGATGTTTAATAATGGGGCGTAAAATCATTCGGTGCGCGCCTTAAGATTATTCCGCTATGTATTTAAGCGCTATTTAAAAGTGAAAGAGAAAACTTCTTATGATAAATATCCGTTACTTTTCGTTTCTTCGAAAAACACCGACGTCTCTTTTGAATTTTTGACTTCCAAAATTGAAAGTTTTCATTTAACATTTATTGGTTTTTTTTTTTTAATAAATAACTTAAATATTAGTAAAAGCGAACTATAAAAATGGATACTCTGACTAAATAATTAAGTACTCTGAAATTTAATAATGCTCGCTTATATGTCCGCTTGAACAATTTATATCCTATTTGAACTAGAGCCGAAAAAATTAAGCTAAATTGCAACGCAACAAAATTAAGTTTACAATCCATTAAAATAGTGACACTTAACGAATGCTTTAAGAATGATAATGACACAGAAAATTTACTTTTATACTCCAATTATAATATACTGTACTTATAAACGAAGGTGAAAGTAACAAGTTTACTGACCCTCCTTATTAAGTATAAAATAATTTTTTAATGATCGCACAGCGACTTTTCCACCTTTATTTGCTGCAGCGTACAATGCCAAGCAATGACCATTTTGACCAATTACATTTATTACAGTATTACGAATAAATCGTAATCATAATTAAGTAAACAGATTAAAGATAATTTCATTTAATTATTAATTTATATCGAATTGAGTTATTATACTACACTCAATCGTTTTGTTGTAATTATATGTTTATTGGAAAACTTTCTTATTCGACGGCGAATAATGACACGTCATACGCTATACTTAATAGAATTCTGACTTATTTAAAACGACTTATCTTCTGGATGAAAAACGAAAAAGTAACTTTTTATAACAGTAGAACCAATTTTCTCACGCTTAATGGATACTCGACGGATTTATGAATGAAAAATCTTTTAGCTTCAACCCGAACAATTAGCTCGGTACTAAACGATTAACACTCACTTTCTACAATCGATAACTCAACGTGCTCGCGTGCATAAAGTATGATTGCAAAAAAGCATCCTCACAAGCGGCAGAAAGCAAAAAACCGCTTGGTAATCACGTGAGTGCGAGGAGAAAAGTCGAAATTCGACTCGAAGACAAGACGTTTTCCCGAACGACGGAGAGAGAAAAAGAAGCCCGGAGTCGGTTTTTCCATCGCGAAAGACTCGGTCGTTTTATCGCAGAAAGAGAAAGGTGGGTGTAGAAAGGTCGCTGATTTTCAATGTTTGCTGTAGCTACCGAAGGTCAATGAAACCGAGAACTTCTTTCCGCAATAAAGAGACGCTTTGCCGTCGGTGAGAAAAGCGAACTTCTCGACAAACGTAACGAAACCAATCTGGAACTTTTATAGAGAGTTTGGTACAATGTACTGTATCCGGTCGAATCTTTCAATTCGAAGTAATCGCGATTCCGGAATGAAAGATTTTATCGCAAAGTTTAAAGAGTTTTTCAACGTTGCCGAAAAATAGTTTAGATAAGAAGGAAACAAAGATGGGAGTCTAAATTTGAAACCATTTTTTGCGGCTAGAATGAGGGAATGTTGTAAGCTACTATTGCCGGTGAACTCGATAAAGGTGAAAGTTTTCATTTAAGTATAACATAAGAATAGATTATTTCTATCGAGATCATTTTGAAGCATTAAGTGGCAAATCGAAGATCGAATCGGATTAAACATTTTAATCTTGAATGCATTATGCATTAGCTTGTAATAATGCATGCTCTATATATTTTTAATAATTCTTAGACCGCAGTAACCTATTTTAAATGAAACGTAAACTTGAAAGATTGGTCATTGTTTTCTTTTTATTTATTACCAGTTGCAAACGTAGATCAAGATAATTTAAAGTTACCTTTCTTATATATTATCTTAATATTTAGTAAAGAAGAAAATAACGATTTCAGTAACTTACTTTTCCAATGAAAATGTTTAAAACTAAAAATTTTGCAAAACTATTTCGTCAACAGATGGGCAATACATCTCGCAATCATACAACAACGACATAATGATAGCAATATTACGTGGGTAAAAAGTTACAGAGAAATAAAGAGCACGTACATTGAACGTTGCTTAATAACGCAGTAACGCGTTTGCAATAAAGAGCGCAATCAATTCTACGTTTCCGTCCGTTTCCTCCCCGTAGGAAAAAATACTTTTTTTACAATTCGTATTTACATACGAGCACTTCTACTATTGACATAACGTCGGTAATTAGGATTGTAACTGAGAAATATCGCGGTTATAAAAACTGAAAACAATACCTGTACAATTAATGTTATGAGCGATAACAATGGTTTACGCGGTGCACATTTTTAAATAAATTACCGATAAAAAAGTTTAAGTTTAATACTAACATTTTATCGTATTTTAAATTTCACACTCACAAATTATCTTCGTGAAAATTTTAGTCAGTATAATTAAATGATTGGGATTCGTTGCTTAAAAAAAGAATTTTGTTTCTGTTTTTACTTTTAGATATACATTAGAGTGACTTTTTTGTTTAAAAACACAATATTTCTATGATGTAATGTTGGACAAAGTTTCTTAGTCACATTCAAATTAATTACTTAATTATTTTGTAAAGTGTCAGCCACTCCCTTAAAAAAGCTTTAAAATTTGAACTATGCCGCACTATAAATATTATATAGCAAAATTTACAACACAAACTACTTCTGAAAGCTTTAATATTAGCTATAAAACTGATATCAAAGAGCTTGAATTCATGCTTTTCAATGAGTTAAACGTTAATTTCGAATAATAAAAATTTATTATATCGATACGAAATATTATAAACAATAACAATCAATTTCACTTATGCGCCTTAAACTATCAAACTTGCCAATCGCCGAATGTACTCAGTCAATGATTGTTTACTCTTACTCTTCCGACGAGAGAAAACAAACTCCGGACGAAAAGCACAATCAAGCAATCCATTCGACCCTCCAGGTATACGCAAACGCTCGACGCGATGCCTAATAACCTGGAAAGGCCAATAAAGTACGGTGCGCTTCTCTCCCGGTGGACGCGCGATAAAATCAGACGGTGTCAAGTGCGCATTATCTCCAAAGAAGGCGCGCGCGCGGACGCGACCAAAAGGTAGAAAACGACGGATAAGAGAGCGCCGCGAGCGCTTTCATGAATGAATGCGCAAGCCAGTTTCCTCGATGAGCGTTAGCTCCTCGCTGCTGCGACACGCTTCGCCGGTGATTTTAGGCTTCGGCAACCGAGTGGCTATTGGGTTCTTATTATCATTCGGGAGAATTATATCGTTCTACTTCTGGATTGCGCGTATTCAATTGATTGTGAACTTTGTGTGACATTAATTGATTGGTTCGGAAAATGAAGGGAGGAAGATTATTTTTATAAATTTTTAATTGAAGAAAGTTATATTACGATGCACGGAAGCAGCGATTAATCATTGTTGAATTAATCTGTTTTCGATTTCGATTTTTTAGGTCGTAAAGTTAATTCCATGCATGCTCCTATAAAGAAATATTTTAATATTGATAAGCAGAAATTTTCTATTTGGACTATAATTTATACGGATTATTTATATGACAATATAAAATTTTTTCTTTAAAAAACGTAAAAATCGACGCTGATATCGTAAAACAATCAATAAAATGCTTAATAGGTTTAATAAATTCTGAAAACAAATAAATTGGAAAAAGTTTGTAACTATTTTCTAAATGGTGCTTCAAGCATGTGCGAAAACATTGCATAAGCCTATTTAACAATAAAAGTTTTCTACGACAACGAGTCATTAGTTAGATTAATGCTTCATATGTTTGAATTGACGTGTTTTTAAATATTGTTTATACTGCATAATAATATCTGATTTAGCCAAGGAATCTCGAGAAAATATTCAATGCAACGCGTGTCTTTTCTTCGTGCGATGTGCTCGAAAAGAGGTGTTTCAAAACCTTTTTTTGCGCAAAAAGCGCCGGTTTTCAACGAGGTTACTTGAAATTTTCATAATTTCCAATGCACAAATTAATAATCTAGTTTCACGCAAATTACAACGAACAAAATCTCTCGTGAAAAGTGTCACTCAATCGGGGAGCAATCCGTGTCACGCATATAAGTAAGCCGAAAAAACACATTCTCGGGCGCGCGTCAGCAGTCGAGAGCGAGAGAGAGAGAGAGAGAGAGAGAGGCAAAAGAGCTCGCGACGCGGGAAACGGCCTCGCACGCGTTCTCGCTCTCGTTGAGGAAGTGCTCGCGGCTCTCGATCGGGTGAAAGTGGAATTGGCCATCCGCCGCGGCGCCGTTCTATTGCAGCGCCGGGGGGATATATTGGCCAATCCCTCCTCGGAGACGTCATCCTCTCCTCGCCCGCGTCATTTTCTCCTCTCGAGAGCAGCGGCCTTTTTTTCTCGGAATAATTGAGATTCGAAGGTCCTTGCTGCTCGCCGATGACGATATACTCCGGTGCGTAACTGGTGCGTGTGGAATTGAAGAAGGTCTCGGCGAGAGCGAGCCGAGCGTCGACGGAGACGTCGGATGGGACACGGCGCTGGGAGCAACGGTTTTGGAGCTACGTCGAGCTTCGGTCTGTTTTTTCAAATGTAATTACTTCCTCGCTTTGTTTATTTAAAATCAATGACGATCTTTCAAGAATCGTTTTTATTTTGAGATTTAGGCCTTGAATTGATTAGAGGAAGAACAAATGGATTTGAACCTAAGAATGTATCAGAAAAAAAATTCAACTTTTTTTACCTTCTATCTTAATTCTAAGCTTTTTAAGTAGTTAGGCCGGTTTAATTATGTATAATTTCGTTATTTCAATCAAGTATTATAGCGACGCTGATTTTATTATTGCTCAAAAAATCTACTTGTTTTAATCGGCCCACATTTAAAATTGTGTGACTTTGTACATAAACGTGGACATAAAGATCGAAAGAATTTCAACGAATTTTGTACACTAATCCACATCCAGCTAATTAAATTAAATTAATTAATATGATATATATTCATAAACGAGATTCCAAAATGTTAAAACCTTATTTTCTTTTTTTTTTAAATATGCCATTCTCTTTTTAGCCTTTTACGATCGACCAATTTTTACGACACGTTTCAAAACTTTGCTCGTAAATCTCAAAAAATTAATCGAAATTGAAAGCAGCGCAAAGAAAGGGAGAAAGAAAAAAAAAGCAGGGAAGAGTTCGAGAGCCACCGCCTCACGTCGCGCCCCGAGGCACCGGTCAGTTCCGGGATGACTTTTTTCTCTTTCCTACTCATCTCTCTCTCTCTTTCTTTTTCGTTCACACACACACACACACACACACGTATACACGCACCCGAAGTAATTGTTCTACGAGATTGAAAATTGAAGGAAGAGTTGGCGTTTTTTGCCCAGCCGAGATGAATTTCGCGTGCCGGTTTACATTTTTATTGCTCATTGTTGAGCCGCTGGTAATGACCCAAAAACCCGCGGAGAACGAACTTTATTTGAGGCAGTTTTGCAACGAACGAATAACGGATGGAATGGAGGAGCGGCTTTTAGATCGCGCTGCATTGGAAATTGGCCGATGTTGTCATGCGCCACTTTTCTTACGTAGGATTTGCTTTGCATTTCGTTATTGTTTCGATCCGTTACAACAGAAGTGACCCAAAAAAAAAGAAGGATCGCGTGAGATCTCTTATTTTCCTTCGGCTCCGTACTAAAGCAAAGAAAATGGAGAGCGCGCTTTTCGATTAAAATGTGTTATATGTGTGCACTTAAAATACTCCACTTTTTATAATAGCATCGAGACGTCAATTATAAAGGCTAAAATATAACTGGCTGTGAATTTTTAATAAAAAAACCTTTTCTCTTTGATTAATGTGATGGATCCCCAAATATATTTTTTATACACCTGTATATTCAATGTAAATTAATGTTTTCATTTTTTGGGCTACTTTTTTGCTCAATTTCTAATGTTTCAATCCCCCCACGATTCCAAGACACGTAAAAGAAGGTCAGATTTCAATTTCTTTTTTAAGGTCGACGAAATTGATGAACCTCTGAGAAGTGAGGATAGTAGGTGAATCGTAATCACAATTTCGAACCTAAATTTCACAACCTTGACCCGACAGCAAAGAAATTTTTTTTTCACAGTGACGAAAATAGAAAAGGAAAGTCATTGTTCGCTTATTAATGCTGGTGCGACGATTGAGACATTTTTTATTATTGTTTTAGCTTAAGAATTCTAATCAAGTGTTGCGGCGCTTGAGATGCTAAATATTAAAATTAACACTACACTTAGTTTTACATTTTAAATTATTATGCACCATATATAACTTGTACATATATGTGTGAGTGTATAAAAAAAATTATATTAATAAATCACGTAAAATTAAACATAAAATGTATATAATACTGAAGATAATTGAACGTACAATTTATTTAGGATTGCATTAACTGAAAGTAGTCACGTGCTGTAGAAACTTCATGCTTTTATTAAGTCAAAATAAAATTTGAGGAAGCGAACTGTAGCGCGTACAAAAAGAGAAAAGATGTTTCGCAAAGAATGAGAAACTTGATTTTGAAATCGGACGTATCATCCATTTCATTCATGGTTTGTGAACCGTTTTTCAGACATGTGTGCCAGCACCGTAAAATTGTTTTATAAAAATGTGTTTTTCAAAAAGCGAGTTTTTCTTTTATTTTCTCTAAAAATACTACGCAATCAAAGGTAATCATCTCAATTTTTTGATTTCTGCTCTTCAACGAAAACTTTTAATCGGAATCCGAGCCCGAAAGAGTCATTAAATTTCCTGCACTTAAAGCAATGACCTCCTTGCCGGTTTAAAAAGGGAACCAATAAAAAAGCAGAACTTTCAAAAAAACATTTGTCAAGCGGAAGAAAGCCGGCAATAACTGCTAAATCGAAAACGACGCTCGATTTCGCGTCGCCTCCACTTTCATGCAACGATCCTAAGCGGGCGCTTTTAGCATGCACACGTCTTAGCCTCCAAGCAGTTCTCCTTGACTCGGCGTCTCCTCGTTCCATCCTCTCTCGCCGTTCCTTTCCGATTACTTAAGCGCCTCTCTCGATGGCACTCTCGTATACACGCGTCTATCCGTGGGTGCTGTATAACAACAGGATGAGAGCGCGCTGACAGGTGGCCGCTTTTAATCTCGGCGTAATCCATCAGGCCAGGCCGAACGATAAATTTCAATAAAATTCGATCTTCGCGCTAGATAAAGGCGAAGCGGCATCCTTCGCCTCCTGTTTTTATCGCGCCTCTCTCGACACCCGAGTGCCGTTGCACCGCCACTGGACGTGGAAATGCATAATGGACTGACACCTTTTCTCCGAGTTTTTAGTCACGATTTATGGAAGGCCGCCGTGATACAATTCATTGGTTTTACATTGTTTTTTTTTTGCTTTATCAGTTTTGAAATAGTTAGATAAGGGTTATTTATAGTCCGGCTGCACTGTGAGATTTTTCGAGGAATTTTATTTTTAAACTTGGCCGCCGATTTTTATATGCGAATGTTGCATTAGCAATGCAAAGTAGGCTTCGTGTATTTTTTATACATCGTTTTTGAACGGTGTTAGGTACATAATACGTTATACGGACAGATAGTAATACCGCTTTATCGTAATTTTTAAATTGAACTGTCATTTTTCAGTCTAAAATTAGCTTCAGTGAAGCTGTTAGTAACGCCATTGAAAATAATTGAATTTTTATGACTAAATTAAATGATATAGTTAGATAAGGGTTATTTATAATCTGACTGCACTGTAAGATTTTTCGAGGAATTTTATTTTTAAACTTGCAAGGTATCTACCCACCGGATCATGGATCTTGGTAAAATAGCATGTCACTCCTTAACCAAAAAAAGAAGACACATGTCTCAGCACTTATTCAAATGAGCCTTAGTAACAAAGTTATGAATTTTTAACAAATTCTAGGAGAAATTGGTGTTTATAAAGATTAAAATATCACTGTAACTATTAATTTTAGTCTATCAAACAAAAATTTATAAGAAAATATGAAGCGAGATCTTCAATTTGAGACCAAATAGATTAAAAAATATTTATTTATTCCAAAGTTGTGCATAGTTAAAGTAATATTAAAAATTAATGTATATTTTTGAAGCGTTAGTTCCAATCGATTTTTGTGGAGATTTTAAAGACATTATTTAAAAAAGTATAACTTTGAAACGAATGAATACTTTTTAATCTAACTACTCTCAAATTAAAGCTCTTGTCGTGTACTTTCTTTTAAATTTTTGTTTGGTAGAGTACAATTTTTAGATGTGGAGATATTTTAATTTTTGTAAACACCAAAACGCTGAGACACGTGTCTTCTTTTTTTGGCTAAGGAATGACCAACTGAAATTTTATCAAGATCCATGATCCGGGAGGTTGATCTTCCCCCTGTTAGTCGTGATTTTTATATGTAAATGTTGCACTAACAGTAGGCTTCTTGTATTTTTTTTTATGTTATTAGGTACATAATATGTTTTAGGGGCAGATAGTAATTTAATGGTTTTCGTGAATTTTGAAATGGGGTTAGATAGTATGTTTTACAGGCAGATAGTAACATCACCTTACCGCAATTTTTAAATTGAACTGTCACTTTTCCGTCTAAAATTAATTTCGGCAAAGCTGTTAATAACACTATTGAAAATAATTGAATTTTTATGATGACTAAATTAAATGATATTGTTTCGAGTGATTTTTAACTGAAATGTTGTAGCAGAGCTACATAAACACCTTGTCAGTACTGTAAATTTCGTAAGCCAAAACTCAACCTGCTGGGAATGGGAAGCTCAAACAATCGATAAATAATTTTGATCGCTACATTGCATCGACCAGAAAAATGTACAAGACTCAAAAGAACAGTGAGAAACTCTTATTTGTTTTGGTATGTTTTATTTGCTTGCTCCATCTTCATGCCGTAGTTACGTAGTCATTGCAAAATATTTTATGTAATTTTGTGTGAGTTGACCATTTTACTACAAGCCGACTAAGGCCTACAAGCTATAAAATGAACCTAGAAAAAAAATATAAGGGAAAGTTTATTCAGAGCACCGTGATTTACGTACATCCTTTAGCACCGAACACCGAACAGAAATCCACAAGATGTTATGACGTACAACTCCAAACAACTTTACGTCATAAATCTATAAAAATATCGACTGCTTATTCAGAATTAAAAAATTTGAAAATCAAATTTTTACCTTTTTTTTTATTGTAGTTAACTTTCAGAACTATTACAAATCGTAAGAATTTCTTAGCGATCCATAAAGTATTCTCTCAAAATTTGCTTTTAAAAACTTATTAAATGCATCCTTCGTCTAATTTTCATTCGCGGAAGCAAAGTAGATCCTAAAATAATTTATTTTTTAGAAATTTAAGAAAAGTAAATATATCAATGTTTTCTAATATTGTAAGTTTAATTTACTTTCTACAAGTTTTTATCCAATTTTTCCACTTCTTCCAATCGAATGAGACTTACAAAGACTTGATGTTTTATGCAATTTCCTTAATCAAACTTCAGATTAGCTACAGAATCAAGTGAGAAATCGGCGCATAATATCGGAGAACTTTCTTCGAGCAGCATTTTGGATTAAAAATCTCCGGTGACGAAACTGTCAGCGTGTCCGCAAGTAGGACGTTTGCCTTAACTTTCCGTAAGAAGTCCGTTTTTTTTCCGCCGGACACAGACGCGTGGAATTGCGCCGCTCAATGAAGCGTGCAAAGGCAGAGTTAAACGCACCGTGAACTCGCATGCAGCGGCTAAGGAAATTCAACGCGCCGATAAAAACGGCTCGGAACGGAAAACAAACATTAAACACAACTTCGTTTTTAATTTTTTTAATTTTAGTCTAACGTATTTAATTTAAATTAAGTATAATGGCTACAAATATTCTGCGTAAATTCAGGACAGAAATAATTCACTGAGCATTTTTTTAATATATTAATTTATAGTAGAAAATTATCCTCAAATATTTGTTTCAAATAAAATAATTACTTTTTTTTTTTTATATAGACGCTTTGTAAAATAAACAAGAAATAACAAAAAAATGTTCAACAATTACGTAGAATATAAAGAATTTTTTGACTAATTTACATACTTCAAGAGTTTATAATTTCACCTAATTTATGATAATTGTTCTTTAGCACAAGTATGCATTTCTTTAAAAGATTGTTACCAACGGAAGAGTGATTATTATGCTATTTTTAATTATGCAATAAACAATAATGATGTAACAGTAAAAAACTAATTATCGCACTGAGCAAACGTTGACACGTTTACGCGCAAAAAAGCTAAAAAACATAAAAATATGAACAAAAGAAATCGTGATGAAAATGATGCGCACAAAAGACAGTAAGAGTTAAAAAAAAGAAAATTTCCTGTCAATGTCCGGACTGTCGTTTGTCCATGACCTACGATAAGGAGGTTATATGTCGGTGGTAGCAATGAGTAAGAAAATTGTGAAATTGCATATCCGTTGTCAGGTTTTTATCCTTAAAAAGTCACCAGACATTAAGCTGAAGAAGAATTATGCTTTTAAAGTTTTCATCTCCATTTCTTTCCAGTAATACTTAAATGACATAAATTTTAAAATTACAAACTGAAGCCTTTCATTGATTATTTCATTATTTTACGAGATTATTTATAGGTTACTTCGCTTTATTGTTATAAAATTTTATTTATTTAGAATATTTAAAGCAAATAATTCTTCCTTTTTGCTGAAAGTCGAAAATTCTTGTACGATATGACAAAGAAATTCCTTCAATTCCAATGTGCCGACTAAACTATCGGCCGTAACGAATCACTGTAATTTTTTTCTCTAACTGCAAGAATGTGGTTGCAGATAATGCAAATGCAGGTAGTTGATATGAAAAATTGCTAATATCTAACACTCTTTATTTCTTTATTGAAGACTAACATTTTTAAAGCGACTGTTAATTCACTGTTTTTACTGAAATACATTGTATCAACCGCAAATAAGAGTTGCCTAACGATAAGCAGGTTTTATTTCTTCTTCAAAAAATATTTATGAATTAAAATTGGTCCCATACATCACTAAAAAATTTACCAATAATTCAAGTTAAAATAAAGAACAACAAATTCGCAAAAACTACTTGATTTTTGAAGAATTCAAACGAACTTTTTTCTCGAAAGTTCTCCATGCCAACTAACACTGCTTTCTCAGAATAAATAAACAATTTTCCTCGAAACTGTATCAGCCACGAACGAATTTTTTCCAAAAAAAATTCCCGCAGTATCCAGCGATTTTATCCTCGGACTCGTCCCGCACACAATCGCCCGTCTGTTATTCAACGGCGCGAGATTTCACCGCGCGACCCGCATCGTCTCTCTCTCATACACGCACACGCGCTCGCGAGCTCCTAAATTTCTCCCGAGCGGAGACAAACAAATCACGCGTCTCCTTTCATCTCCCGTCTCGGAAATCTCGACGATTCCCGTATTCCCCGCGCTTTTCGATCTCGTTTTTCGCTTATAGCGCGCCTTTGTCGCTCGCTGCTTATAATCCCTTTTTCTCTTTCTCTCTATGCGGATGACTGATTGTAAGCGCGCGTGTCTTTGTTCGATCCGGTCCTCATGCTAATTTTTACGGTTTCGTTTTCGGCCCGACTTTTTTCATCTTCGCTCCGCTCTTACTTTCTCTGTCTTTTTATTCGGGTATACGTCTGCGTGTGTGAATAGGAGGCCTTTTTTTAATAAGATCCGCTGGTTCCATTAATTTTTTTTTTCTGGGGGTTTCACATTTTTTAATACCGAGGCCGAGGCTCGTTAATAGTCTGATTCTAGATTCATTTTTAACAGGTTTAACTGTTAATTCATCTGTATTCAATATAAATGAATTTATAACTGCTCGTAAGAATATTTTAAAAAGTTTCTACTATTTTTGTTCTTTTTTTAATAAAATGCAGATCTCCGAGAGTCACTCGAAGCGGAGAAAGCTCATTAGTGCCCGTTTTCGAGTGCTCATTCCGATAATTATCGACGATCTGCAAGGCACTGTAAATCAAAGGCGATTATTCAATTACTTCCTCCTCCGTGTTGTAAACACAGCGTACATCGATTATTCGGAACGGCAGAAAATTATACCGGCCCCATTGTCCCGCCGATATTTGTTGAATTTTTGAGCGCTTAATTGCTCTGCTCGCATGTTCGAAAAATCGATTTGAACCCGCGGGGAATTGGACTGAGACGCAAATGCCCGCAAAACCCGCGTGACTTTTCTTACCGGGGCCGTAAAAGCGCTTTTGCCGGCTAGTCACGAGGCCTCTCTGGCGGCGGGTACTGCGAAATTTTCGGTGACGAAATTCCGTTCTTTTGTGGCGAATTATAGTGGCTTACGCGGGCAGAGATATTATGTGCGCGCCTTTAAATGATCGTAAAATAAAAGGTGAAAATTATTGCAGATTAGAGGACATCGAAGTGTCGGAATGATTTTAATTCATTTTCTGCGTTTTTACGCTTGTCCTTTTATTATTTTTCGCGTCGTTATCGACTTAGCTATTCATTTCGTGTTTATAGTGTTTATTTTCTATTTAAGTCTGTAATTTATTATTTTATTTACTTATTAAGAAGTTTACAAAGTAAATAAGCGCCCAATTTGTAAAGTAATATGTTAATTTAATTTGTAGTTAAACACGAGCATAAATAAAACAGCGAGATACATCTAATCAGAAAAGCGGTTGGCCTAAATAGAACAATTATTATGCATGACTTAAATCGCGTGAATGTCGAAAAATAGATTTACTTTCTCGCGTTTCCGTGCTTGTGCATAATTTTTTTTTTTTTTTTTTTTTTTTCAAAACGACAAGACAAAGTGAATCGCGTGTTTTAATAGGCAAATTAAAAACTTGAATTTGAATTATTCTAGTGAATAATCTTTTTGATCTGTATAGGTTTAATTAACTGTGAACTGTCTTATTAGACAGAGATTTTCTGAAAATTGAAACGTAATTATACTACATGTGCGCGCATTGAAATCACTTGAGATGTTTAAGTATGATCAACGTTTCTTTTAAAACAGTCAATAAGCCGTTAAAAGTACAAATAATAAAATTTAAGAATCTAGTTTTTTAATAAAATTTTATTTTTTAATCAATTAGATTTAACAACTGATTAAAGTTATCTATATAGATAAAAAATTAAACTAAGTAATTATCATCGTTTATACTATTGAGTATGAATTATTGCGTTAAGACTTGCAACATAATTTTTAATATACATATATATTCCAAAAGTAAAGTACTAGCAAGAATTTTCTCAATAAATTACTTGCCTTTAATCTTGAATTTATAATGCCACTGGTTATCAAGTCTTTAACTTCAAGCAATAGTATATTCAGCTCCTTCAGAAAACTGATTCAAATCCGTTACAGAAGCTACTCTTTTCGACTTGCCTCCATCAACCTCCTCAACGAACCTTTCCCAATCGACTCCGCAGCGCGCATCCAATATTGATTTAAAATTCTTTACCAACTCCTCCGTTGCGCCTCGTTGCGCAAAAAAAGCAGGCAGCTTTCAAAAATCCATTTCTGAATTGCCCAAGTGCAAACAATAATGCCTCGTTTTTCCCGGAGAAACGGCGAAGCCCCGGCGACGGTACACATAAAGTGCAGACCGAGAGCCGCTTCGTTAGCCGGGCGCAACGCGATATCGGCGCGCGCATGTGCACTCGTCGAGGCATCCGTCCATTCTCGCTGGGGCCCCCCCAAGGCCGTTATCCTTTTCCCCGTCGTCGGCGGCGGCTCGCGCTCAGCTCGCGGAAATTCATGTCACTGGGTCAGAGCTCCAGGATTAGCGAGCGCCGACGCGCGTGCATACAGCGGTTGCGCGCTTTTCGTCCGATTCGAGGAAAGTCCGCGGCGTTTTCACCGGCGTTTTCTTCCGATTTTCAAAGGCGCCGCGCGACGTATGCGCCGATGGCTTTTACCGCTCGCGCGCTCTTTTTCTGGTTGAGCAATGCCGCGCGATGCGCGGATTAACGATTCGATGAGTTTCGCTTTTCTTCGGCGCCGGCGAGTGGTTTGGCGCTGCCGTTCCAAGATTTCAGCGGGATAAAAATATGTGTGTGGCCTGCTTGAGATTTGATTTATTCACTCTCGTGTCGCAGAAGAGGTGTGTAAAAACGGTGTAATTGACACGTTAAAGTGTTTGGACAGGGCTTCGCGGAGACGCGAATGAAAGTCAATGCGCATTATTGTTTCGATAAAAAACTTGTGCAGACCAGCTTTGGGTGATTCATGCGAGGTTATTATTGGACTTCTTTTATACTGCAATTAATTTAATTATAAATTTACATTGGGTTTCGAACGCTGGACTTGGAAGCAACTGTTTGGATTTCCCAGTTTTTCCTAGTAGAATCTAATTATTACTCTGCCAGGTTTTCGTAGAAGGTACAAACGGAAATCGTGAAAAAAAAATTATTAATTGATTAATTAAACGTTTAATCAATGAAATATCGTAATCTGAATTATTTATCTTGTAAATTTACACAATGCAGTCGCACTTATAGTAATTATTGATTTAGCGTAGGAAATTGGTTATTCACAGTGAATGTATTTTTTACTTATCAGTACGAGTCAATATCAGAGTACAAACGTATTTACCTAGAAATTTGTTCTCTTTATCAAAAATTAAACTAGCTACTTTTAATATTCGCTTGAAGTTTATCATTTACATTATAATCTACGTCATGGATGTAAAATCATTATTTTCGTAGAATTGAAAATGTTAGTTAGATTTAAAAGTTTTTCGTTTCCCCGTAAAACCGTAAATATACAAAGCAGGTTTCGTATACGCCGAATGTACTTGATTTTACCAGTGAACTAGATACAAATGATCGCATTAAATGAAAACATTATTAAGCAATATTGAAAGTAAGAATGCTGGCTGTAAAACAGCTACCGTTTTTCTATTTTATTTGCAATCACTTTCGTACGTACTTATAGCGTTTAATCTGCTGCCATTGCTACAGCCACGGTGCAGTGGAATTTATCGGCTTTGACTTTAGAGCCGAAGAAAGTGATTTCGTAACGGAAGATTTTTTCACGTTACAACGTGACGCAGCATCTTTCCCCCTTTTTAGTTCTTGTAACATTGTAAGTCTGACGGATAGGTTGTTTATTTCTCTTTTGCGCTCTGCATTGACAAGTCCCTTTATTTTAGGAGACGTCCCTTTTCTGCTTTACTGTTTACTTTTTTCATTTGACGCACGACGGTATCCCAAGAGAATTTCAAATTTACTATTAAAATTAACGATTGTGTCACTTTCAAGATTTAAAATTGAACATTTTTGGCAACGGCTTGATTAGGACAATTAGGTGTAAAACAGTGTCGCATTCCAGCTATTTAAAGAATTACATAAGTAATCGAATGGCAGTGGCACTGACCACAATTAAGTGGCGAAATCGACCTTGCGACGAAAAAATCCTTAGCGCTGTCAGTTGCATCAATACGGGAAAATCCGCGAATACCAAACTGGTTTTCTTATGAATGGCCCGCAAAATACGTGTCCGTAGTCACATATTCTGGTGGTTTAGTCTAATTAGTCAAACTTTCCTATTACCAAATTCCTAAATAATTACTCGCGTGTATTTTTAAGCGTCATTGATTTACTTTTATGAATCAAACCTTTCGATTAGGAAAATACATTTTCAGAATTTACCAACATTCATATTTACATTCTATAATAATTGCTTACAAAGAAACCTCTTAATGAAGAAATTTTCTATTTCTTCAAAGGCTAATTAATTAAGGAGCGTTGGCTTTGATTACTTAATGGAAATCAATATCCTTCATTCAGTGTTTGATGCCTACAGGTCTTAGATGCTAATTTATTTATTAGGCATTGTATGATAATAATGATTAAATATGAAGCTACGTATCCGTAAAAACCTCCCAAAAGAAATTGTATATTTAATTTCCACGTGTTTCTATCACTGCTATTTTCAATTAATAGAGCATGCAATATTATGACTTAAAAGTGAAAAACAAGAGTATGATTCATACTTTCGATATTAAAAATTTATTGAAATTAAATATTTTTAAAGGAAATTTTACACCTCTAATAATTTAAAAAGTATGACTTATAAATAAACGAAAAAGAAAGTAAGCGCCTCGGCGTACGAGAACGCATTTAATAAACAAGATTCGATTTCACTTAATAAATTATATTTTTGTTACGTTATGTCCAAGCATATTTTTCGTATTAAAAAGAATTAAGATTCAATTATCCAATTAAAAATCATTTAAAAATCTCATGCTATTATTATGTTTTGTAGAAATTACAGGTCGAAAGAAAGTGAAATCAATGCATTATTCTTTATATGAGAAATTGTCAATTAATTACACTTTAAACTCTGAAAGCAAAGAAAATAAATCTAATCTTTTCTTCAAAAGGAGTCATTATAAAAAAACTGGTTTATAAAAAATTATTCACATGAAAGTGTCCCATCTCGACAATTTCTGCCTGCCATTTTTCACAGTTTCTTAACGAAATGAAAAAAAAAAAAAATTATTACACTAAATTTTTACTTTCTAATTTCGCATCGCTATTAGCAAGAAAATTCTCTCTCGATAAATGCATGCAAATTTATCATTTTGCAAAAGTAGCTTACGAAACAGGCGGCCGAATCGAGGTTACGAATGCGCCGCCAAAATACGGTAACTTTCATTTATCCCGTATAAACATCCTTTAAAAGTCACACTTTTCCCGGCAAACGTAAGCCTTCGCGCGACAAAAAGCTCGCGCACTCGTCACCGCGTCGCGTAATTGTCCACTAAAAAGAGCCGGGGACCAGAAAAAAAAAGAAGAGCAAACAAACCACTCACCGAAGTACTCCAATCTTCTTCATCCTCGCGGAATAGCTCAGCTCCTCTTTCAGACTTTCAAAAGGCACTTTCTCTCTCTCTCTCTCTCTCTCTTTCTCTCTCTGTCGAAGCCTCTGGCGCGTGTACGAAATCGTTTAAAAAACCATCGAAGGCAAAGCGAGTCCCTTGGAGAAAACACTCAGCACCCGGGGTGCATCGCGGCGAACTCGATCAAGCGACGAACGACCCGTTCAACTGCTCCAGCCGCTGCCGCGCTACTGAGCTCTTCTCGCCGCGCGCTCGCCGAGAAGAGAGAGAGTGAAAGAGTATATACGCGCGCGGAGAGTCGCTCGCTCGCGCGCGGCCGAAAAATTTTTCGGCCCGGCTTCTCTCTCTCTCTCTCTCTCTCTCTCCCTCCCGCTCTCGCGAAAAAAGGACGAAGGTGCGAGAAAAGAAAGGCCGCCTCGTCGTCGGCTGGCGAAAGCGCGCACCGCACGTACGTGCGGAGAAGAGACTCTCGTCGGGAGAGCGCGGGAACCGCGGAAGGAAGACCGGTTGCTTGTGCGCTCCACGCGGCCGCGTTATTCGTATTTACACCGCGAGTCTGCCCCACACCTTCGCCTCTTGCCCGCAGGCCAGGCTCTCCTCCCCCTCCTTCTCCGGCTGTCTCTTTCTGCCCGGGCGCGGGAGAGCTTGGACTTGCTCCTTCTTGCTCGGAGCTTGTCATGTGGATTGTCCCCTCTATAGTGTCACCTGCGTGCGCGTGCCCATTTGCTTGTTCTAGGCGCTACGGCGCGCCGAGTTCTATAACGTGGACTCTGTAAATAACTGTATTGTTACGTTGTTGTTGTCGCCGGCCGTCGTCGCCGGTGAAGTTTCTTAAACGGGGCCTTATGTAATCGATGGAGATTTCGCGAAAATCACGAGTTCGCTCGATCCGACGCTGTCTTTTATAAGGAAGAAAGCCGGTACTTTTATGCACTTCTCGAATTTTCGCGCATTAATCGGTCTGCGCTCCGGCATAAAATTTGTCTTTCTTTAAAATTGGTTATCTTTAAAAGTTTTATGAAAATTTCTCCATGAAATAGTGGTTTGCACAAGAGAAAATTGTAAAAAATCATTGTAGGTCACGGTTTACCTTTTTAAACTAATTACTTTAAATCTCAATTGTGAATTTAATTTATTCTTATTGTTTACTATATAAGCTCTTTAAATCCTTTAGTTCCTCGATGGTACACATGTGGAGTATGCAGTGCACGCCAAAACAAAGCAGCAAAAATTCTTCAAGTTCATTGAAAACCTTTTCTCGTAATACCGTGTACTACTGCAAAGAGAATGCATAATGAATTTCGTATGGCCTCTGTCGCGTTATTGCTATTCAAAATTCGTTATTGCCCAATAAATATCTGGACACGAAGAAAAACTTCGTAAAAATGAAAAGCTCTTTTTAATTTTCTGCAAATATTTTAGGTGTCCACTTTCTTTGCGAAAGTGGCTTCCGCGTAAGAAATAACAAAGTTCACGTACCAACATTTTAAATGATACCTTTCAAATGCAAATTTTATTTAAATTTTAAGTATTATTTAACTATTCATTTATTGTGGAAAAAGTATTTAGAAAACAGATAATTTGGCATTAATAACGTTCTTCTATAATTTATAAATATAAATCATTTTAACTAGCCGAGCAACAAAGCGTCTTCATCCATTGTATTTACGATAGAAATCATCCCATTCTTCACTTTTATAAAAATTTTATCATGCTTATTAAACTCGGGTAATGCTTTTTTGTTTCTTAAAAGCTCTCTTTACAACCGGCAATTATAAAACTTAATTAAAATACAGAGAAAAGTTGTACTTGTGAATTCAACTCGACTTCGCCCGGGATAAACAAAGCAAATAATTTAAAAAGAAATTTACGATTTCAGAAGCGGAATTTCAATGAAAGAAAAAGCAAAAAAAAAAAAAAAGAAGTTCAACAACGCACAAGAACTCTTCGTGCACAGGCACATTACGCAGCTCTAAAACGGACAGCTTCGCTAGCCGCGCTCTCAGTCTGACCGACGCTGTCCTTTTCTACTTCGGCGCGGGGTTGCTCTATCAGAGGCGCGTGACTCTGTGTCAAGCGGGTTGAGCGAACCGAGTCACATGACTGAATGCATCCTTTTCTCTCGCCAGCCGTCTCTCTCTCTCTCTCTCTCTCTCTCGTCTCTGTCTTTCACTCCCTCGGTTCGCTTTGTCTTCCTCTTTAGGCATACGCGATCGGCGCGCTCTGTCTCGCTTTCACGAAGGAGAGATCTCTCGCGGCTCTTTCCCTTTCTACGGCGGCGAATCACGTGAATATTCGCTCATTATTTCACGCGCGAGAGCAGAGTCGCCGGTGGATCCTCAAGGATGGCACTTCATCGTCGGCGTCGCGCCGCCGCCGCCGCCGCCGCCGCTTTATCATCGCGCTTTTTTGACGATGATGGAATTTTATCTATCTCCGGGTTTCGGCCGATCTCTTCCGGCGGGAATTTTAAATCTGACGGCTGAATCATTTGCATTTCTGTTTAAGGAGAAGATATGCGCTCGGGTGACGGATCTGACTTTTAAGGTGAATTTTGCGAAACTGCTGCCGTGCAGTTTTTTCTTTTTGGTTTTTTGGAGTAGTTTCTCGATTGATCATTGATCGCTTGTTATTTAACACTTGAAAATGTCTCCTGCTTTATTTATGAATCATTTCATAGTAATTGAGTGATGAAGTCAGTATTTCCCAGCTGATTATATATTTTGTGACAACATGATTTTAAGCAACACAAAGTATCATAATCTAGTTTTGAAGTTCTTTGTACAGAATAATTGTAATTTCAGATAATTTTGTTAAAGAAGTACAAATCTTCAAAAATTATATAATTTTTAGTATTTCGAACTTTTTTCTTTCTTAAATGTCACGTTTAACAATAAATAAATCAAATGATTTTCTTTAGAAAAGTAGATTGTTTTCGCAAAGAATTAACATTCAAATATGGTTAATCACATTTGCAAGAATCATTTGTAAAACTTCAAAGAAATATTGTTTTGCAGAAGGAGTTTCGATAATCATTTTACACTGGAAAAGCTTGGAAAACCCAGCGCGATTATCTGATTGAAATTAACCGAAAGACAATAAAAATCGACAAGTAATGCATTTCATATGCAGTCAGTATTTTTACAGACCCATCTTCAACGTTTCTCCCATTTAAAATGTAGTCTATTCTTTTTAACAAAAAGTGTGAAAGAAATTAAACACACTATAGAAAATTCAAATCATTAAAAATCAATCAAAAGAATGAAATAATTACAATAATACATATTTCATTGTATGTAAATTGGATCGTATTTGTTTAAGTTTCTTTACTTAGTGTTAATCTAATTACTTCTTTCTATACTGTATTGTAAAGGGGCGAATAGTTTTTTGTTTAGAAAGTTAATGCACTTTTAAATTTAAAATATATATTTCATACTTTAAATCTTTATAACAATCATATTTCACAGACGATCTAAAAGTAAGTTGAATAAATTTAACTTAATCATCAATATAATAATACTTATTTTCTCCAAATTGCTATTTAATCGACTTCAACCATGAGGAGGTTATTTTAAATTACGATCCTCTATCGAATCATCGTTATAGTTAACATTTGAAGTATAAAACGGAAAACGATAAAGGCCAGAAAAGTCGAACTTTTACCATTTTACCGTAATGTGAAATTCTGCAAAGTCGTTTAATCTTTTATTATAAAAATAATAATCGCTTAAAAAACTTAAATACAAAGTCGAAGACTCAAGAATTCGCCTATGCAAAGAGAAATCCGTAAGCTTCGTTCTAAAAGATACTTTCAGTATAGTAATTACTAAAACCAGGCTCGCAGAAAACAGCTAGTTCCACAACTAGGACAGAGTCACGTGCGCCAAAGTCGCACTGTGGGTGGATTGGGCAAATCATCATTGACCTTGACCCCACCTCGTGACGCGCATCTTGCAATCCAACGAATACCCTTGTAAGTCCAGGTGCGATTTATATTTTTGCCGCTTTTACATTACTGAAGAATCGTTTAATTAATGCTGATTGAGAAAGTGCGTTCCTCGGGTCGTGAAAAGTGACGTCAAAGATTCAAGAACTCTTATTTACTTTAGAGTGTTTGAATTTCGTTTAAAGAGCGAATAAACATAATAATCCTTTACTATGAGGCAAATATTGTTTATAATGATAACTAGTGGTAAAAGAAATTAACTTGCGAGTACATTTTTTTAACTAGTAATCAAAGTTAATTGTTTAATACAGTTCTTATGCTAAAATCCTTGAGAACTGAAGCTATAAATGGGATAAGTAAATTCCCAACATATATACACATATTTCATAATTAAAATCATAACAGACACTATCAATCTTAGTAAATAAATCAGCATCTAAAATACACATTTTCGTGTCTACAACCTGGAGCTAGGAAGCGATCAACCTGACACAAAAGCTCATATTCGCCATGAATGTCGGGCAAAAAAAAGCAATACATCGCCGGCGGCTACGTCCAAGCCTATATACGCGTCCCGATTGATTAAAGCGCTCGCTCGTATATACGCGCGTCACGAGACCGTCGGTTTACAGCCTCGGGGTAAGCGCGCCGAAGCAGGAAGGAAAGAAGCCCGCGAGCGAGCAGCGCGCGAGGGAGAAATGAGCCGTGCCGCCGCGGACTTCCTGCTCTCGCGCTGCTTCTGATCTTTTGTAATGCGCGCCATTAAACTCGCTTTTATATTTCGTGCCGGAGCGGCGATCATTTTTTTTTTTTTTCTTCTTTCTTCTTTCGCGGGAGAGAAGAGCGCGGCCGACGGAGTTGGAGCGCGCGAAAGTCCAGATTTCCTTCTCGCGTTTTTTTATTGCGCGCCTTTTCCAAGGTATTTAATATGTAGGAGGTTTTTACAGGGATCTGCGGGAAATCGGTCAAATTGGTGGGTGTCTTTTATGAAATTAGCTCGAAGTATTTGAAAATTGTGCTTGGAGTTAATAAACTATGGGAAATGCGAATTTTACGGCTTTTTAAAGTAAGAAATGCTGCATCAGAAAAGAAATGAATTTGGATTTTTACTTAATTTATTTCCCGAAAATTGATAGAAACGATTTCTTTACCTTCTAAAAAAGTAACAGTGGTTACACAAGGCTTTACAATTGCTTTCCTCGCGTATTCGTAAGAATGTTTGGTGTTGGGTTGTACCATTGGCGTCAGCTTCTGTGCAAAGGTATAGTTATAAACTCACTCGAGAAACATATGTACAGAGTAACAAATTTTATCTATCCATAGATAAAATATTTAACTTTCAATAATCGATTTTTATTTTCAAGATTTTGCAAGTGCCAACATATTTTTAATTTTGTTAAAATTTCATTTTAGTGTATAAGATAACCTCCGACTTCGTCTATTAAAATAAAAAAAAAAAAAAAAACAAGATTGAAATTCATTATTCGCACAGTGTTTCGGTATTAAAAACTGTGCTCTATTAATCAAGTTAATGAACTCATCCTAGACAAAAGATAAAATTGTCTGTACCGCGTAACGTTCTTCGAGTTTCCTGCTTTTAAAACTTTCTTGCATCTTAAGTAGCGTAAAAAAGTTTTATACGTTTACTTTACTATGCACTACGTTCTGACGTGTCACATATTAACGCCTCGAAAATCCCTTCCTTATTTGCACTGGCCGTGTATGTGTATTTTTGTCGCAGAGGCTAACGCCGTGCATCACGAGTTAAAGTCTATTTATCCTTGTTACAGTTTGGCATAAATGGCAATTAAAACTTCGTTTATTTATATTTAAAATAGTTGGTTTACGAATTTCGAATAATTTTTGCCTACAATTTATAATAAATGAAACTGAATAGGAATTTAATTCTGAAGAACGAACATTGTACGTTTTTCATCATAAACTCGTAAAATCGTACATTGCAATAAACAATTTGCGGTATGCCGTCATTATGTTTCAAATCAACCGCAATCTATGACGATACTTGTGACTGCAAAGCTAAATTAAAAAATTTTAAAGTAAAAGTTAAATAACTTTCGCTTCCTCGGAGCTTCTCGATAACAGTAGCAGAACTTCAGTGGCGATTGTACAAAAGTAGCGCAAATTAATCTGCACCTTATCTGAAACGCATTTTATACTCAACCGCAAACATCGAGCCAAGCAAAGAGGCTACAAAGGAGTTGAAGGATTTCAATTTTCAGGCAAATGAGAGTAATGAGAATGGCACAATTGACGATGCGCGCATAAACTGGCGAAAGAACCTCGGTGCCACGATAAAAAGTAAGGATGTAGAAAAAGCTGTACTTAATATGCGCGTCTCTAAAAAACAAGCGGCAATCAAGAGAAGGAGAGAGAAGGCATCACAATTATCCGACGAGTACATTACACTGGCAGGCAATGACCGAGTCACGAGGGAAATTCAGGGAGACAAGCACTGAAAAGACTAGAGAAATTTCATTGGGCCCTGTTTTGTTTAATCTTACAGGAGGTTTATCTGTGATTTACGCGAAGTAAATGGCCGATATCGAGGAAATAGGAAAAGTGAACTTTAAGCGAAACAGGAATTATAAAAAATGGGTTTTTGTAGGTACTGATTTTAGGTAACTGTTTCCTTATTTAGGATCTTTAAAAAAAATTATATTTGATAAAATTATATTTATCTATCGATGAATAAACCCGATAAAATTCACTAAAATCAAATCTGGATCTCTATGATTTGAAAAAATTAATTGTTTTTTATTTGATTCTAAAGAAGGTTCTATTTTATTTTTATTATTATAAAGAAAGTTTTTAAGGATTCCGATAAACATGAATTACAAAACTCCACCATTAACTCACTTTTTATTATAAATAAAAAATAATTTAGCAAACATAGATAAAAACAATAAATCCTTTAAAGAAACTAATTGCTAAAACCACTAAAATTTATTAAAGAAAATTAACCTCGATCCTTACAACTTCGAGTAGAAAACAGCTACTTAGCGGTATACGAGCCTTGTCCTAACGAAGAAAACATAAAATATCAGTGCGCTTCTTAAAAAGCGCGCGATCCGCGCGACAAACTTTTACTGGTAACTGCATATCTGCAGTAAACCGTCAGAGATGGAATATCGCATTAGCCGCTCGGTGAGAGCAACAACGAGCAGCCGCGCAGGCGGTTAAGGTCTGGCGCGCTTCGATGCCCTCGCGGTCCTCGACACGCATTGAAATTGCAGTAGGCGAGGATGTGGTGCTGACTTTTCGCCTTGCGTGCTCGGGCGAGCGACAAAAATTCTCGCTTGGGGTACCGATCGCCGAATCACTCGCCCTAAGTGTGACGCAATTTAGCAAATGCGCACTTGCGACTAGATTGCATTCGGGTGTAATATTTTGGTTCAGATTGAAATTTTGATTAATAGTTTCTGCATTGCTGTTTATTTGTCAAAATATGCTTCTGGGTGCTGGGAATCAAGAACAATCGTAGCAATAAACTTGATAAGAGTAATATTTGCGAATTTATAAAGCACATCAAAACAAAAATTTATTTTAATTACGTCTACTTTTAAATGTGACAAATAAATCCTGGCGCTTAATCCTCAAAGAACCATTGACTTCTCTTAGCCTATAATAATAATAATCAAATTAATTTAAAACATAAACTTGTACTTATATTAGCCAAAAATGAGAAGCTGATTTGAATACATTATTTATTTTTAAGTTTATAATTCTATTTTCAATAAAATGTTATTCCAACTTTATTGTCAAGATTTCAATCAAGTAAATTATTATTTAAAAAAAATTATTTACTGTAAATTGTAACTTCAACAAAAAACAAAAATATATAATGCTTTATAACACTTTGCTATCTGCTTACCAGCATTTTTTTAAATGCTGGCTGATTAAAATTCATGCTTGCCCTTTATCTGGTACGATGGTTTCAACAGTTTCAAACTATTGAGGTTACAACTTTTAAGTAATAGCCAATAAAATAATATTTTTATGTTAGTTTCTTTGTGTATTCTAAAACTAAAATAAATTGTACTAGAAGAAGTAGATAAGTCTGTTGTTGCATAAAATAGTAATATTTATTTTATGCAACTTTAGACCTTCGATTCTGCTTTTATATTTTTAATAAATACTACAAAATTATGTAAATTTCTTTTAATTTTCAAAATAAATAAAATGTTTGTATATTTGTTCCTACGTCACTAGGTCCAGTTAAAGCATAAGCAATGTAAAGAACTTTATAGCGAATAGCTATAAATTAAAAAAAACAAAACATGTAATCTTACAAACAATGAAAGCGTAACATTTTTTCATGGAATTTGCATTGTATAATTTTTACACAAAATGTTTTTTTCTACACAAGCATTTTTTACAGTATATTACATATATTAAACCTGTTATATGAATGATTAAATTAGATTACTCAATCTTTTTTTCTGCACCAGCTTTACACATATAATTTTCAAATATAACATTGCGGTTCTAAAACATTCCCTCATGTATTTTCAACGCGTTCATTCATACAATGTTGTATCTTCTTCTGTAATCTTTACACTTTCTAGATGCGTTACATACGTTTAAAATTTGGTAGCTTGAGCTTCGATAGTTTCAGTAATTGCGGTATAATTTCCGGTAAAAATGAAGTATAGCTTTAATTATTCCTCAAAATAACGTATTGTTTATCGCGATGAAAATAAAAATTCCATTTGAAGAATATGGCCATACTTATATATGAAAGCTCAACAATTGCTGCTGTTCGTTGCGGTTAATGCACATACTTACATGGGTGAGTAACCCACGATTTCCGAATTTAGGTTAAGCGTGCGTGAAATTAGAGTCAAAGGTAAAATGTTAAAATGAAATGATTAAGGTAAATGAAAGTAATTAAGATAAAAAGGAATTGATCAAAAATAATGTTATGATAAGTAATCATAAAATTCTTACTAAAAACGGTTCAAAAAACTTTATTCAGTTACGTATAACAACTTTACTCAACTTGTTATGTACCAGCACTTCTAGCAAACTTTATTTGAAAAACCTTTTAAAAAATTTAAATGGTTTAAATTTTTAAATATTAATATCATTTAAATTATATTCAAAGAGACAAAAAATAAGAAGAATTTAGACCTACTGCTGAGCACAAATCCAGCGCCAGAAGAATTCCTTACATTGAAAAGAAAAAATTAATAAAAAAATGTTAATGGAACCAAAATTTGAAAGGAATATTAAAATCATAGTTTTCTTAAAATAAAAAAGTATTCTTTTTCGGAAGAACGAAGTATATGTACAGTCATTTTTTTTAAGAGAAAACTGTTTTGGTCTATGTTGATTCAACTTTTACATTTATTTAAATAACATATATTTATTTGAGTAATAAGTTAAGCAATTGCATCAGTTTTGAAAAGTAATATCTTTGGTCAAGTGGAGTCCACTTTCTTCAAAAGCTAGTTTAGTATAGTAACTAAATAACTTTAAGTGAGAGTAGAAAAATACAACGATTCAAATTTAACGTTTCATTTGTATTAGTATTGTTAAATTATTATATAAAGAATCAACCTGCTTACAATATACACAATATATACAATTTTTAAAAATGAACTGGCTTGTTTCTGTTTAGCAATATTGTTACTGTATTGCTACAGTAATATTTGCTTTCGAATAGTATTTAATTTAATTTTATTTAAAAAATACTTAATTTCGATTTTTTTTATTTTTCAACAGTATATTAAATGCAGATAGACACTATATAATACGACGTAATTCACACGGAAAGGGAGCAAATGCTTCATGATTGTCCCTAAACTCTTTGATCCAGCAAACAATAACGAGAACGAGAAACTCATTTTTCCTATGCATTCGGCATTACAAGCCGGCAAGAGTACTTCCCGGGGCAGAACAATGGTCGAGTTGAAAAATGCAGCTAGAAAAAAAGCGAAGAAACCGAAGTCTCGATACCAGTTCGGTCTCGATCTCGCCATGGGATTCTCCGGCATTTCTCGCCAGTCTCTCCGTACGATATCTGCTCGCCTCATATATCCACGACTCTTTATAGCTAGAAATATAATCGTCCTCGCGGAGCCACGCGTGCACTGTCTGTACTTTCGCCGCTC
This sequence comes from Ormyrus rosae, assembly GCA_035047165.1. NCBI lineage: Eukaryota > Metazoa > Arthropoda > Insecta > Hymenoptera > Ormyridae > Ormyrus > Ormyrus rosae. The sequence continues at coordinate 37,301 of JAWWML010003672.1, forward strand.
GCGCGCTCGTTAGAGGCTCGTCTGCGCGTGCGCGGGGGCCTCTGAGGCCCCGGCGGCGCTGTAAGGAGGCCAGGGGCGCGAGGGGCCCGGGAAGAGCGGCTCAGTTGAGAGGCCGGGGGAGGGGCGGGCCGAGGGACGAGCCAAGTCACGGGACTGAGTGAAAGTGTCGGAAAAGAGAGAGAGAGAGAGAGAGAGACGGCAACTGAGAGATGCCTTCCTTCTTCCATCATGTGATGCGCGCACTCACGCCGGTTCGAAACAACCTCGAGAGTCTCCGTGCGAGTCTTTGCCGAGCAGTGTTTATATGTCGAGTTGTTCCAACTACTCGCGTATGGAAGGATCGACTGTGTACGTGTGCAGATTCTCGTAATTGTGTTATGAGCACAAAAAACGAATCGCTAACTTCGCCGGATCATCTTCCTTTTTCGTTACTTAACTTTCGGGCCAAATGCGATTTATTTCAGCTAGCCGGCGAAAGTAAGAGTTGGAAAACTCTATAGTCGGATTCATTTTATATTAAATAAAATTCTTAATTTTACAAAAACCAACCATTTAATCTTTTCGACGTTTAAATATATACACACTAAACCGATGAATCAAAACGTAGAGATAGCACCGAACCACTCTAGCCAGATTATTAATTGCATATTTTTAAATTAAATTTTAAAGTCAATAAATGGAAATTTATAATCCAATTTGACATCGTTACTTTTATTACCGGGAAAATTTCCTTCTATTCTGCGTACTTTGATGATTATTTTAAATTACAGTTTCCTGTAATTTTGGTGGACACGATCTAGTTTCTTTCTTGATGTGTAATTAACAATTACGTTACGTAAAGATAAGCTTAGCTGTTTTAATAATGGTTATGCATTTCTCCTTTGATAATACAAGATCTTATTTCACATTGTAAAATGGAAAGAAATAATTAATAAACAAGTAATTTAAATCCTTTAAAATAATTCAGCTATGTTTATCGTTGAAATATTTTTAATATTTGTTTCGGTGAATAAAAAGTAGATAACATAAAACGATCTTCATTGTATCTAAACAGAGATTATAATATACTAATAATTTTAAAATATAAAATATTATATTTCATAGGGCCAGTAGTATGGACATTGGAAATGAGAATCTCCGCACGTACCCTGTCAATCTATTGTTTGGGAGAGTGGCCTTCTGCATTTATTCGGGCTTGAGACGCCACAACGAATGCGTTGTGGCTGCATTTACACCCTCCCACACTAATTACAACTATTTATTTTGTTATTGCTCATTGCTTATTTATTTTTGACAACAATTTTTCAATGCTTATTTTTTAAATAATAAAACAAAGTAATAATAAATAACGTATTTTTTTTAATTTTCTGCTTTATAATACGAAATATGCTATGAAATACAAAGTATGTGACGTCTATAATATACGTAAGCAGCTGTCAGAATTCGACCTCAGCGATAATACACCCTAATGTTGTGGCCGGCTCCTACTGTATATTTACTTTAGTTCTTGACTAATATTTATTTCTATTTCTTTCAAAATGTTATCATCAGTAAATAGAAGTTATAATCCATCAAGAAATAGATCAAACAAGAGGAATGCACAGCTAAAAAGTTTCCGTATTGTAAGAAAAAGCAAAATTGATAATTCTGAAAGTGATTTAAAAAATCTATCAGAGATACCTGTTGATATAACAATAGAGCATGGAGAATTTTTGCTAGTTCATTCCGCAGCTTGGAAGAATTTATTTAAAAACATTGAATGCAATGAGTGCAGTGAAACATCTTTGACAATAGAAACTAATGTCTCTATTGGATTTTCATTAAAAATGGCTTTGAAATACTTGTGTTCTGGCCATGCTGTAAGAGAAAATTTTTCAAGTCTTTGGGTTACTGTGAAAAAGAATTCTTCATTTTTAGTAAATAAAAAAATTGTTGCGAGTATAAATTCTGTTCATACCAGTTTTGCTGAACTTGAAAAAATATCTTCAAAATTGTTGATACGCAGCTGTGTAAGAAGTAAGACACAAAATGCAAATGAGAGTTTGCACTTATTTGAAGAAAGTGTCCAAAAGAAGTGTTGGTGTCCAAAAAAGAATAGAAATAGCAATATCAAATACTTTCTAGTGAGCAATTGTTGATGCGCTATGTAAGAGGCTAGGCACAAAATACAAATGAGAGTTTACATACACTTATTTGGAGAAAGTGTCCAAAAGAAGTATCCGTGTCCAAGGAAAGAATTGAAATAGCAATGTGTTTGAAAGGAACCCCTTACTCCAGAATGCATCCGACGATTCAAAAAGTGAAGATTTTGAGAACGATTTAAGAATCACAGAAGTCCTGCTCAACAGAGCCAATTATTAACTCTACCATGATTTTCGAAGTAGAATGTCTTTCTTTTTCGCGTGACCAATTACTTATGAGAAGTGATAATATTGCACACTTCATGGTTGATTGTACCATCAGCACCCCCATTTGCCAGAAATTAGTTGATGTAGACATGCTTGATATTGAAAGGCTACGAAAAGAGTCCAACCGTATAGGCTCTATAGTAAATCAACCTTCTTGAATGAAAAATTTGCTGCTCATTGAGCGCGCGGAGGAAGTCTCAAAATAATCATTTGTACTGGCGAAGTAACCATCCCTCCTGACGGTCATGTAGACCTAAAATAATTCGTGAAGCCCATGATTCCGCGGTAGGTGGCCATAAAGGGATTAGTAAGACCTACCAACACGTTCGGGACAGATTTTTCTGGTCAGGAATGAAGAACCACATCTCAATATATTCGAACATGCGATGAATGCCAGAGGCAGTTAAGGGGGTTATATACTGAACAAATTTCAAAAAATCGAAATTTTTTTTTTATTACATATTTCGATTCTATATATTATAATCTGTGCAAAAATAAATTTTTAAGCAAAAATATAAAAAATTGAAAAAGTTATAGCACATAATGCAAACAATTTTATTTACCAAAAAATCGATGAAATGAAGTAGTTGAAGTGAAGTAGTACAAAATTAAAAAGCTCCTGCTTCATAATCTTGTTCTTCTTCTTCTTCATGCAAGGTGAGTCTCAATTTTTGATAGATTTGTTTCCTCTTTTTGTTGTTTTCTAGCTGTTCTTCCTCAGCTTTTTTAATGCGCACTTGATCTTTTTGTTTTGCAGCAGCCACTGCGAAAAGGCCAGATGCCATGCCTAATCGCTACATCATTCTCAGGATGTCGGACATACCATCATTAAATTGCAAAGTGGCAATTCCTGCAGCAAGTTTTAGTGTTCTAAGACCAACAAAGATGCCTTTTGAATAAAGTTTCCACAAGTTGTTGTTGAAGCTTTCATTAGAGTTCTGCGTGTGACCTCTACGACATCTTTTCAAGAGGGATATTGAAGTCATTTTTATGAAAACTGGACGGATAACTTTCAGTACAGGCTAAGGCAAGGATTTCTTGTGATGAAAATCCTGAAGTTGATGGAAAGTTTCTGCCCGCCTGTACTTATACCAAAACTTCCTGCCAACAGGATGGAACTGATGTTGTGGAGAATCGTCGGTGGAGTTCATGTGATACCCCAGATGGCCCAGGAATCTCTTATCATTCCGTATAATGAATTTGGATTGTTGCGGATGGCTCCTGTGTAATAAGTTTGCATGGTGGTGATGCTTTTCTCGGTAAGTCTTCCTTTGCCAAAAAGGCCTTTACCGTCACTTAGTTTTTTAGTTTTGAAGTTCTGTTTTAATTTCCTCATGTGGTAGTCGAATCTTTTGCCAACATGCCCAATGCATTCGAGTTTTTTTATTTGTACATCTTCTCCATAAGGTTTTACTTTGGAGATGTTATAAAAAGTCTTTGAATCCCCATCTCCAATGTATTGGGTGTATTGAGCTTTGTATTTTTTTTTTGAGATCTTCTGAAGATTCGTAGCATGCCTGCACTCTCCATTCCTCCAGGAGTGCCAGAATAGTTCTTGGAGCAGATGAGCTTGTGAGAAATATAAAAGTTCTCCCATTCATCGCCAACTGGAGGTCCATACTCTTTTTGCCATTGTTGACAGATATTACAGTGTGATGAAAGAGTTTCATAATCTATCACTTTTTTGGTTTCTACTCCAATGACAGTTACAGCTCCATTCAAAATACTGTAACCTCTTTTCTGCCAGGTGCCGTCTTCTTTCATTTTGACCTTCTTGAACTCCTCTCTTGGGTCATCGTTATCAGTCAGTTGTTGATTGTCTTGATCATGCGTATCTTCAATTTCTTTTTTTGATGATAAAACAATTTCTTTGGTGGCAGTATGCTGCATACTTATGTCAGCTTCATCATGCGCAGCTTCTTGTAAAACTTTGAGAAGCTTGTTGTGCAAGCTTTAAAAGTCACTGGCTCCACAAAAAGTTTTCAAACCACTTAGTCCGTTGCCACTTAAGCGTCCAACAAGTACTGATCTCACATTGAGGTCATATGAATTGTTTACTGCAATTTGCAAAACTTTGGGCAAATGCCTAGTTCAAACACTTCGATTCATACTGACCACCAAGACCTTTCCTTAACTTTTCTTTAAACCTCACATCATCTCCACAAAGTTTACAACAAGTCACACAATTTATTATTTCTGACAAGTTCTTGAAGTCAAAAGTTCTGTAACCTTGACCATCCCAGCAGAGCTGAGGAGAGAGGCAGCAGCTCGAGGCGCCATCCCCAAATACCTAAATAGCTTTTTCAGAGAAACTTGAGCCGGTGTGCGCTTTTCTTTTTTCTAGAAGCAGGCGCTGCCGAAAATCGTCGAGAAGTTCACGGTTTCCCGCCGCATCCTCTGAGTACCGGGCCAAATACGAGAGGACCCCCTCAAGTCCCGATTCTTGCCGCTGGAGAACGGTGAATGTATCATCGTGGACGGAGAAGAGGATTGGGACGAAGAGCCTCCACTCATCTTCCCTCTCGTGATGTACTGCCACCACCGCCAACAGAGCCGAAGAGAAAGCACAAGAAGGGGCGCTACAACCCTAATCGACATTTGGAGTGAGACGATTACATGTCCTCCTTACCGACGCCTCCACGGTCACCAATACCACTAGGGCCTCTAAATTCGCACCCAGGGTGTAGCCGGGACATGTAGTGGAAAGCACCGGAGGGAGCAGCCGCAGCTATGGCAGCGCGAGGAAGTTCCCTCCCGATAAGGACGACGGGGGTGATTGTCGGGGGCTTGCGCCCCATTCCGACCATACCGTCGATCGACCCACCGCCTTACGCCTACCACAACTACTGGCAAGACGGGTACCTCTTCCCGCCCGGTCCGCGAACAGCTTTTTCTGAGGAACGCAGAATCCCGACCGTAGACCATAGAGTCGTCGGCAGTGTGAACCGGGCTCATGCTAAGTAAGAGGAGAGGAAAAACCTTTGGCGGGTTCTTTCTTCTCCCGGCAGCCGACCGATTCAGACCTCTTTACCGCAGACTCGAATACCTCTAATAATGGGTGAACAATTTTTTTCGTAATTATGGTGAAACCAGTGAATTATCTCTTCCCCAAGAATTTAACTAAAAAATTTGCATATTTTTTAGAGTAAATAAAGAAAAGTAAATAGGAAAAGTCCATTGGTCCATAGGGTATCGCACCTGAAACTACTGTACTTAGAAGCACCTGATGGATCCACGTGTAGATGCACCACTTGCTCCCCACACTTAGACCAGCACTGGATACTCAAAGTTATCCATAATGTGGGCTTAACACCAATGCTGAAAACACCGGAGTTTTCAGGATGCTTGCACAATCCGTTCGAAATCCTGCCCCTGCTAAAATGCAAACAATGCTGTTTAATGTATGCAGTTTCCACGGAAGGAATCTCACAAGGGATTATATACATCGCCCTCGGCTGAAGAGTAGCAGTTTTATTATATTACATTGTGTTCTTATATAATCATTCAGAATTTTTAAAATGCAAATTTAAAAACTTTACAACGTATAAGCTAAAACTTTATCTTAATATATGTATACGTATAAGCCAAAAATCTTGGTATAAGTTAAAATCTTTTGTAATTTTTATAAAAACTTTTATGTAAAAACGTTGTATTAAATAAACTATCTCAAAATTAAAAAAAATCTTACCTTTACTCATTTTTTACTTTTAATTACATAAAAATCTGATTTTAAGCATTTGCTATAATATCGATTAAATAAACTAGGAAATAGTCTATTTAAAACGCATTCTTTTTGCATTTTCCATTAAATTTTTAATAAGAAATAAAATCAGACGTAAATTTAATCTCGATCCTAAATCTAGTATTTATCATTTTATTGATAAAAATCATTTAATGTTGCATTATATAAAATAAAACCATATTTGTTCTATTAGAAAATTCCTATAAATTATCTGAGGCAATTTTTGTTGCTCAATTCAAAATTATTAATAGGGGACAGATTTTATCAAATCATTAAAATTTCATTAATACCTACCTTTATAGTATAAAATAGTATATTACGCACCTAGGGAGGTAAAATATGGAATTCAAATAATCCGTTTTAAAAACAAATTATAAACTGTTCTAACAATTGTTAATTTTCAAACCACATATGAAATATTAGAGTCGTTTGTAATTAAATTTAAGATAATTGAACTCAAAATCCGATCAAAGCTTTGATGTCTGCATATACACACCTTTTCTTCCACTTCTTTGAAGCCTTTTCTTTCTTTCACTTTGTGCTCTGTTGCGTAAAAATAAAAATGAAATTAGTTATCACTAATATAATGCTAATGAATTTGAAAAAAGTATTTTCTCGCCGTCAAAATTCAAATTTGATATAAATTCAAACGCACTGAACGTAGCGACGTTTTTATTCGAAACAAAATAAATTCAAACAATTGAACTTATTTTAATAATTTTGGAATAATTTTGAAAACTATTTCAATAATACTCGCGATTATTTAGAATTTCCAGCAAGCAAGCAGTAGAAAAATTACGCGATGCTCTTGAATCGATGGACATGAATCTTCTCCAAATATTTATTGGAAAAGACACTTTCAAAAGCTCTGGTGTGACTGTTCTAGTATTATTGTAATGAGAAAATCATTGGAAAGAGTTTGGAAAAAGAAAAAACATTTGTTTTTCTCCCCAATTAGATTTTCAAAATATTTTCAAACATATGTTTGATAATTTTTAATATTTGGAATATTGCATCTTCTGACTTTCGACATTGGGGATTTTGACCCTTATGGTTTTTTATTTTGTTAATTAATACCTCATAATATTAAGACTTTTTGAAACTGGATTTTCGGGACTTTCAACTTTATGTAAAAAAACCTGTTATATAAAAAAAAATTCTGAATTTTCATCTCGATTTCGAGTGTTATATCGATTTACAAATGTATCTGAACGTGGATTTGCCTCGTTTTCGAATTCGAGTTTAAGGTGGCATTTACTTCCTAATAGCGACCCCGCGAAAAGAGCATATTTAGTTTCCTAAACGGCGGAACGTGAATGGCTCGCGCGCAGGGTACTAGTAATGCCGAATAAGGAATTAATGATGCACCGCATTCAGGGGCATAAACTTTTCACAGTAACGGGACTCCATGATTCCTATTCAAAGAGTGCATTGAAGTGCAATTGTGGAACAAAATAATTCTTAAAGTTCGCGGAGTTATAGGAGCTCCGTTTTTTTTTCCGTGTAAGAGTATAAATATAGGATAGCCTCCGGCAATCACACTTCCCATGTTCCCGCTCGATACCGCTTCTTTCGATACTTCGTACGGAAGTATCGATACCCGTTGGTATCGAACTCAGAAGAATCGAAAGAAGTATCAATTCTTCAAGCCAAGTATCGGTCGATTCTGAACGTACCGAGTAGAATCGTCTGCCCCGAATCAGAAGATAAGAAGAAAGGAGAAGAGAACAGGAAAGGGACAACAGTAGATAAATTAGGCAGCTATTGGGTAAGGCGGCTATTGGCCCAGTAGTAAATTACAAAAGAAGCAAAAATAAAAGACATATTCCAGTTAAAAAGTTACTTGTTAACTCACATAAAATCCGGAAAAAAGTCGTTTTATCAAATGCGTGGCCTCGTAAAAAACGAAGAATTTACATCACTGGCACGACTTGCGGCGGTGATTTTAATGCGAAACACGGATTACTTACCAGGTGGTCGTTGAAGGCACTAAAGAGTTGACGCTGAAGATATGGCGCTCGCTCTCAAGCCCTTAAAAAAAAAAGATTTAACCGATTGCGCATTTTATGCAGTAATTAGGACGGCCTGTCACCCAGAGGCGAGATGTACCCCAAAATGGCTGCGCGAACGTCTCTGTTAAATGGCGGATTAACCTGCGGGTATCAGCTGCAGCCTTCGTGCGATTTAATAATTGTGTTTAGTCGCACGAAAGCGTTACTGACTTTTTCAAACGGCTCCTAAGCAGACATTGATAAAAATTAATAAAAAAAATATTTCACGAACTAACAATATTAATATTTGAAAAACAAAAGTTTCAATTTATCTTGTAAAAATTATTTTGTTTCAAATGATAAGTGCTTTATTTGCGTTTATTTCTTTTTTAAATTATATACATTCATATCAGTATTACATTACTTTATATTTAAAGTTTTGAAAAATTATAATGTCATAAATTACAGTTAAATTGCAATCGCTATTAACAACTATTAATCTCGCGGCATTCGGATGATCGTCACATTAAAAACAGCATTAAAAAAGTGAAAAACAATGATTTTACGATAATTAAGTATATAAATTTTTCTTTAAAACAATTCCTTTCTTCTTTATATTATACTTTTAACCTTTTAACCTTTAGACGGCCGGGAAACCGATATATCGACTCGGCCTATGATATGTACTTCATATTTAGTTGATACATGATAAAAGACACAAATTTGGGGTAAAGGTTAATGAAGTATAATAATATAAATTTTTTCCAAAGACTACACAACATTAAGAATTTATAAAAAAATCTTTTTAAAAATGAATTTTTATTTTAGGTTTTACATATTCTTTCGTTAAAAATGTTATTTAACAAAGAAAAAATTTAGATTATAAATTACAAGATCAAAACCAAATTAACGCTGAAATGTATTACACTGAGAGAAATTATTGTGTATATTTTAAAAATTTCCTCAACAATTTTTACTTTTTAAGAAAGCACTCGAAGGA
>JAWWML010003712.1:0-46318 GCA_035047165.1 Ormyrus rosae
GAAAAAAATCGTTACATTAAAGTTAGTTAACTAGGAAGTAAAAATACCTATTTTATACGTAAAATTTTTGAAAATACATTATAAATAGATATTTAATGTTTTCCATCTCTACCAGGGAAGAACTCACAATCGATTAGTTTCATTAATTAACTAATGATGATGATCATTATGACTCCTTTATGACGTTGAAGTAACTAATCGAAGTGTTTCTAAAATACGCTCAATAAGATAAAAAAAAACACGTTCAAGTACTTTAATTAGCTCCGTTTCAAAAATAAAATTGGTATTTTTAATAATGTATATTCACATACATACTATCCCAAACATAAAAAGGACCCGAAAACAAATATGCGAATTCAGCTTTATTATACTTTATTGCAGATATATTTAGATATCTGATGTTAATATTAAATTTACTTTTAAAATAGTATCCAAAACTTGCAGAAATGCGTATTTAATTAAACTAGTAGGAAGCAAAAATATTATAGTAGTAAAATACTAAACGATAGTAGGAACCGTTTAGCTACTAAATTAATAAAAAAAAAATGGACGTTTTATCTTTTTCTTATCTTTTGAAGCCTGCGGAATAGTGAAGCCTACCTGTACCTCTGAAGATCTGCTAGGTAAACCACTCTACAGGCCTTCACTAACACAAAGAAATAGTTTTCGAAAATTTAGTTTTCGAAAATAGAGGGGGAATTTCGAGTTCGAAATTTTTCGAAGTTCGAGTTCCAAAGTAGTATTGAAATCCCCACTCAAAGTTAAACTCTCTCTCCCGGATACTATATATAAGAGACGCAGAGACACGGAGAAAAGTCTAGTGATGCAGCGAGACTTAACCCAATAAGTTGGCATTTTCAGCAGTTAATTTTGTAAGTAAGCAGTGTTACGATTTAGAATTTATAAAAAGTTGTTGACTGAAACTGTTTCAAATTTTTGTAGGATCAACATTCATGCGCATCTGATTTGTGTTGATTCTCATAAAAGAAATAATTAAATAAAGGGGACACTAATAATGTCTGTATTTATTTAACTTCTTAACAAGAGTATAGCATGATAAATATTTCCCGAAGATTCTAAAATTATATTTTTTTATTTAATAACAATCTTCATTTAGAAGTTACTTTGGACCATTGGAGATTCGATCCCGCATTTCTTGGAGAAGATTATTATCTGATTTAAAGATTTTTCCATTATATTGAAAATTATACAGATACATTTGGAAGACAGTTTTGTATACTGATTTTTCGGATATTAATAGCAGGACCGAAAAAAAAGGTTTACCAATTCCGTAATAATGTACAGAAATATCAATAATAATATTTTAAAATAATATTCTACTACTGTAGATATTCATAATATTCAGATGAAAATTTTATCATCTAAATTCATTGTAGAATATATAAAAGAGTTCATTGATTCCATCTTTCATTCTAAACAAGAAATTTCATAATGTATAGAAATCCGTTTATTACGGATTCACTTAAATGTATTACTATATAAAAGAAATGAAAATGCAGAAAATTAATTTAACCAATTATTGGTTTTACGAAATCAGAAACAAAAGCTGCGAATTTGTAACAACTTGTAACAAACAATAGTGCGATTAAACGATCACGTGAGAAACAGAGAAAATTAAGAGACCCTCTTCAATTTTGAAACTTATTTCCGGCAGGCGTGCTGACGGTGAAACAGTGGACAATGTTAATTCGAGCCCTCCCTCTCGCAGGAGAGAGTCTGCGGCGTAAAAATCCATTCGTAAATCCCGGCCTCTCGCCTCGGGAGAGGAGAGAGAGAGAGAGAACCGTTGGAGAGTTTCGGTCCTGTAATTTTCCATCCCTTCCCATGCCTCTCGTTTTCTCCGATTTCCCCGGCTAATGGAGGCGCGCTTCCCCTTTCAGCCTTCCTTTCCACGGTGCCCCTCGCTCGCTTCGACGCTCCAATGTCTCGCTTTCGTTCTTTTGCATCTCTCGGCACGTGTTTAGTATATTTAGTCGTTGCTTGAGAATTCCTTGAAATTTATAGATCCAGATGGAATAAAATTAATTTTCGGTGGGATATTGGCTGAATTTTTCACCTGTCATATTGCACGACCTCCTGATAAAAAATTCCCAAGGCATAAATTTTGCGAAAGCAAGCGAGAATCTCCTCGAGGCAGATCTTCGTTAAACGTCGATTGATCAAAGCAGTCAGCGGAAAATTCACCTGCAGCCTCAACACCTCCAGAGTCTTAAAAAGCAATCGAACAAATTATAAGGACGACAGGCTTTTTCCCTCTCTTCTAATTCCCTCTCGCGACCGGCCATCCCCTCCAGTCGAGGGGGGGGAGGGGTGGTGGTAGGGCGTCCATCCTCCCACGGGTCTGCGGAGGCGTTGCGCCCGGCGTACTACGTAGTTTTGCTCTTGCTGTGACCTTGAAAGCAAACGCCGCCCACACTCTCCGGAGGGCTCCCGTTCATCGACGCGACCCCCGGCCGCGCGCATGCGCGCACCCTCGGGAGACTCGGCGATTCCGTCGGCTCTCTCGCCTCGCCTTTTGTTTTTCGCCGAGCGATCAATTTTCGAGGCTGCCTGGACGCGCTTTTCGAAAATGCGTTGTGCAGTCGAGGGGATTTTCGGGACGAAGGCCGGCGAGGATTTATGGCGGTTTTCATTTTTCTTGGTTGGTTTGGGTTGCTCGATAATCGGGCGCATTTCGCAACTTGGTGGTTTACTGTAATTGCGATTCGAAGATTTTAAAATGCTTCTTTTATAAGTATGTTATGATAATAACACTGGCTGATGTGGGTATTTAAATGTTTATACGGTTTTCAGAAATTAAGAAAGTGCGAATATTTTCAATTTTCATGATGTTTTTTTTACAATTGGAAAGACAATTGGATAGGCAATTAAGCACCTTAATATGTAAGAAACAGATTTAATTACAATAGGTGAATTAAAATTTAACATATCTTTAGAAAAAAAATCAATAAGCCATCGTACACTAAATTAATATAATGTTTAATTGAATCTGTTTCTCCGCGTAACCCGTTGCAATTCCGATGCAATAAACCCAGGGAATCTGACAGTCCTCCTGTATATCCTTGCGGGGGTGGATAAGGGTCAACGCGTGGGTGTCAATTCGTTAAACAGAACTTTGCTTCTCAGCTTCCGTTTTCACCTCTCACGGTTGGCCTTCGGCGACACGATTTCGATTCGTTTGCTCGTTAAAACCTTTACGTTGGAATGTAGTGCGGTTAAAATTTACCTGTTCCTCTGGTTACGTCGATGATTTTTTAATGCCTCGAATCAATCACCTCGTCGAATTTGTTTAATGTCACTCACTACAATAAAGGCGCAGTTGATCGAGTCGTATTATTAGAATCAATGTATTTTGTTCTATGCAATTTCTATACAAAAGCTTTAATTTAATTTAGGATATACGACAGCTGATAAAAAACTGTTTTACTACTTGTTACTAAATGTGTTTGCATTATAGTACATATTTTGTTTGAATTGCAAAAGTTTCGATAAAAATAACTCTTTACCCTAAAGAATTTGCTTTGAATAACGATGAAAAAACATCGAAATAGCATCTTGAAAGTCTACACACAACATTTTTTCCAAGAATTTTTAAAGCAAAATTTAACAATTTTTCAATTCTAAAATATATTGAATATTTAAAATAAGCAAACAGTTTTGCAACAAGATAAAAAAAAATTTCTGAAATTTGTTTAATAGTACATCTCGAGGTAAATAAGCAACTCCCAAATCCTTGTCGAATTTTATTTTGCACCACGAGATTCGAAAAATCAAGTCAAAGTCGTGTGATTTCGAGTGGTATATATATATATATATATAAAGCATAATAAACGAAACAAATCACTGAAGCAATAAAACAATCCTTATATTCCGAAAGCAACTTTCTTCGCTCGCCGAGTTGATAAATCCGCCGAAGCAAATGCCCGCAGGCTCCCGGAAATTCCAAGCCTGCCCAAAGAAAAACGTCCGAAAATGAGGCCCGTGCAAACAAAAGCCGGGACTCTCGGGAATCCAACATTCCAAGCCTCGGCGCCCGCAGATGGCCGTTCCTCGCGTCAGAAAAGCAGGGAGCATCAATGGAGCAGCGTGCGCGCGCTGCTGACGTCAGAGGAGAGCTGGATTTTCGGAGAAAAGCCGGCCGGGTAAAGTATCCGCCGCTGACTGCACGTGTCGCGTCGCAGCTCCCGGGCACCAGCCGGGAACGCATCTCGCAACAATCAAGGGGAAATGCCGGATCCAATTGTTTCAGGACTCTGCGACCGACTGATGTTAATTGTTCGCCGCTTTCTTTTAAAAATAGCGGAGTACTACAAAAATGCGCATTAGCCAGAATTTTCAATTGATCCGAATTAATAAAAATGTTTATATTTATTTATCCTTGAAGATTCAGAGCTGTTGTTGTATCATCAGGTTATTTACATTTCTCCTAGGGACCATTAACGCCTGTAGATACAATAAATAGAAATTAAATCAAATTTGTTTACTAACTTGTAATCAAGAGCAACACCCGAAATCGTTACGCACGTCCGTGTATAACTCATGCATATTATGTACTTAAATAAAAAAAAAACGACTGATTTCAAAATCTAAAGAGAGCCTAACGAATGGTTTTGGTTAATCGATACCTTACAAGTAAACATCCCACTCAATGGACGTCTAAAGTCTTCAGCCTAAAATCGAAGAGTCGCGAGAGGAAAAAGACACGCTCCGCCGAAAGCCCGACACGGTAAACCAGGCGAAAAAACGGGGGGGGGGGGGGAGAGCAGGTAATTAAATCCCGAAAATGAAACGGCGAAAAAGTGCGACGTGACACGGGGACAGGGGGCGAAGGGTCGATCTCGGCTCGAAATGACGCAGATCAGCGGCGAATAAAGGCGGAGGGGCGAAAGTCAAGGTGAGCCCTCCCTTCCCTTCTTATCTCTCGAGCCGCGATCGTTAAACCGCTCGCGGCGAGTGTATTAGGTGGAACGTCGCTCGCGCGCGCGCGCTCGCCCACGTGCGAGTGACGTCGCCCAGCCGAGCCTCTCCATTCATACCCGGCTCGGTCGCCGGCTCGCTAATTCACCCTGGCCTTCGTCGTCGGAAGTCATTCAGGAAAAGAGTTTCGTCGCCGCGCTCGACACCGGTGCGGGTTTCGCGATTTTATAGAGAGCGAGGCGGGGGGGTTGTCGGGTTCGACGCATTACTGCCTTACTCGCGGTGCCCTCGTTATCATTATTCAATAAGCGATGAATCCTGTACGCGACAATACCGAGCCCGAGAGATCCGGAAAAGCCGAAGCGACGAAACTTTCCGCTCCTACGTCTCTCCTCGCACATAGGAATTCCAAAGCCGAGAAGGAGAGGGAAGCTTTTCTTGCAGGCTCGGGTGTCCGCCGAGGACAGTGGATATGCGGGCGGAGTAACGCGAGGCTGCATCGATTTTTTGCTCTCGCGAGAGCCTCGCGCGCCAATTGATTCCTAACGCCGATGAATAATTGTACGCGCGTCGCTTTAAGGGGACGAAGCAATATTCCAGGTCTAATTTCGTTAGTTCGACAATGATTATCTGTCGCGAGGCGCGCCGCGAAGCCCTGTAAATTGGACGCTCTAAAAATAGGATGGCCGGCGAATCTTTACGGCTATTAAGGAGGAAATTGGAAGTTCATCTGGTATCATTTATTATATCCTCAAACGTATTATTCATTCATCGATAAGCCAAAATCTTCCGAGCGCCTTTGTCTGCATTGCCCAAGATCAACTTTATTTTCAATGATAAAAAGAGCAGCGAGCTAAGATTTGCAAATTCGAGTGAATCAGTATCGGAAAGGGGCATCGAAAATTTAAATTCCCCCTCCCCCCTCCCCCCGGTCGCTCGGCTCGGCTCGGAGAGGACCGGCTCCGCAATATCGATCGGGCGCTCGCTCCCGTAACGTCGCGCCTGCTTTGCGGCGGCGCGGATTCAGGGGCTGAACCCTGACATTGGCCCGTCAAGGGCGCGACCGTCGCCGCCGCCCCGCGTCGACGTCACGCTCGCTTTCGTTCGCGCGGCGTGCCTCCTTTCCTCGCCCCCTTCCCTTTAACTCGCGATTCTTTAACGGGCTTTTCCGGGCTCGAGCAGCTATACACCTCGTACATGTATACGATTATTGGCTTAGGAGTGCGCGGCTCCGCGGCGGCGGTGGGGGCCCGCGCGCGTGCTTGAACTCGCCGACTTACGTGTGCGAGCCTGGTGGTGGGTGTCGGATTGTCGAAACCTCGCGGCACGCGCGTAAAAAAGAAGGAGGCGCGATGGAAATAATGTGGGCGGACGATCCGGGGGAGGGGGCAGCTTTGTCCTCGTGTCGCCCGCGAGCTCGCGGGTTGCGTCCGTTCCACACACACACACACACACACTCGCTTCCGAGAAACGATGGAAGTCTTTCGGGAAATCCGAGCATGAATGGGAGGAGAGGACTTATCGATCGGCGCGCGAGTGTACTGCCTCTTATTTTTGTTTTGCCGCGGCTGAGGCTTCGCGTCGTGGGCTAAGCGGCGCGCTCGAGCTTTTCATCGCCGGCGATGGGCGGAATATCTTTTTGATAATTTAAAACAGTTGTATACTCGATTGTCGTCTTTTCAGCCGTACAATGCCGCTCGGAAAAACTGAATTAAATGTATATGAAAGTTGAATTACGATAGTGCTAAACGAAATTATAGTGATCTATCTACAAATACGTAAATAATTTCTAATTTTTCGAGTTCCAAATGCGCGCGTTTTTTTAATTATAACGGGGAGCGCGAAAATTATTTACTGTTCAAAGAGCAAAAGCTTTTAAAGAAAGAACTGACCTAATACCCAGGAAGATGGCTCCTCTCGCAGTTTTTAATTACTCGTCAAAATTATTTCCCCTTCCGACAAATTTCGCTGGAAAATCGAATTCCGACGGCGTAGGCGAGACTCGTTATCTTTTCCTAGGAAAAGATTATTACACGGAAGGACTGTTGCTCCGAGGCTTGATGGAAAAGTCGGCTTTAATTTCAACTCGAGCGATTCGCCCTGGCTTTTTTTTAGTCCCTTGATCGTACTGTCATGATTGAAACTACGAAACCGGAAGTCTGAAAAATGAGCTGACTGGAATGATTGAGTGGATCATTGGTTCGTCAAGTTTTAATCATGCCGTTATTCAAGCTTTAATTCATCTTTCCTAAGGATAGAAGAAAATATACAATCAACCATTTGAAAAGATGACTATATACAAATTCATGAAGCTAAGTAAACGATAATTCACGATTAGAACCACTGCAGACAACAACAATTGCGACAGATTGCTAAACCAGCAGAGGCGCCATCGGCGTAAGAAGCCTCTCGGCAATATAAAAAGAAAAAAGACAAGCTCCACGTGTTTGGCCGCAGAACTGAATGAACTCTCTGCGTCGATGATCATTCCCCCCTCTCCTAATGCAGCCCGCAGGAAAGGCGGCTCGTGCGGTAATTAGCGGGCCATTCATACCCGGGCAAGCTCCGTGGGCGGGGGTGGGGTTCGAGTCCCTGTCGTCTAAATTTAGCCGTGACCTTCGCTCGCGCGAGTGCACCAGCAGATCTACGCGCCCATTCATGTCCGACCGCGCGCAGGCGCCCTGGACGAGCCCGGCCGGCCAGCGGAGCTCTCTTTGTGCAACCCCAAGATCGTCGATACTATTACGAGCCCCGCGGAGAGAGCAGCTCGCTTTAAGTACAAAACGTCGTGCGCAGCGAGGGCTTTTTTGTGAATGAAAGCGTAGCGCCGCTGACGCAAAGCGGAGCATCGCTTGCCGGTATATACGAACTGCGTAGTCTCCCCGGTACGGGAGTACGGTGGGACAATGGTAGTTGAAGCATTGGAGCTTTTTCGGGAATTGATTTGTGAAGAAGTGAATATATAAGTTATTAGTTTTTTTTTCTTTGTACCTGTCGTAACTTTGTGTAATTTTATGTAAATTTTCATTACAAAAGAAATGAATATTTTAATCGAATTAGCTTAATTCAATGGTTCATTTTTTCCATTTTAAAAATTCTTTTATTTATAGTTACTTACTTTTACGAAATAAAAACAAATTTGAAACAGGTTTTTGCATAAAACGGCATGTATATATGAAAATAAAAACTAAACTGTTGCTGTACTATTTTCAATTTAAGTGCCGATTTTGCCCTTAAAAAAATCTGGCGTACATTTTATCTATTTACTCAGTAATGTAAATTCGCTAGAATAAAAAATCGGACGCGCATTTCATTTGCAATTTCACTCTGAAATTTTTTCCCGTTCGAGCGAACGATTATCGTTCTCGATAATAAAATTGCCGCAAAAAAAAAAAATAAATAAAACAAAATAGAGAAGTCGCAAAAAGAATAAAATAGACGAGGAATCGAGAGACGTTCCAAGCTAATGGCGGGAATCTGATGCAAAACGTATAATTTTATTTGCATGTCGATTCTCAGCGCAAAGATGTAAAGAGCTTTCTAGAAATCGGTAAATAAGAGGAGCGACATCAAGCGTAAACGAGAGCCAATACTGCATCACAACAGGAGGATTGATGAACGGATATTGGGGCGGATACGATTGTGCCCAGAGCTGATCCTTCAACCGCGATAAATTGAGTGTTTTGCTGATTTTTATGGCGTAAACAACATTGAAGTTTTATTGAAGGATTATTGAAGAAATGCACGGAACGATTTTCTGGAGCGAATAAAAAATGAGAATATAGTATTTTGTTTTAAACTGAATGCTTATAGAATTCCAGTAATTTTCAGAAAATGTTTAAAGTATAAAAATAAAGCTTCGAAGTTTGTGATTTCGTAAATCTTTTTTATAATCGTGGTTATCTAAACATTGAAAAGTCATTCGAAAGCTAGAATTAATTCCCCATTGTTTTATATTGAAAAAATTAGCTGTGAATTTAATGTAATTATTGGAACATCATTAAAAAAAACTATCTGGTTGTTATATAAAGTTTTCAAATTACATTTCTAGGATACTACAATTTTGAAATTTATATATGGAAACATGAGTAGCACCAGGCAAACAATGATCCGCTAAACATGAATATGATCTTAATTTTGGTCCATCGCGTCAGGATGTTGAGATATTTTGATGTTTAAGGATTTTAAGATATGCTTACCCTGTTGGAAGTTTTCACCAGTATTTGGTCAGTATTTGACCAATTTTTTTAAAATTGGTCTAATTTTTGGCCAGCCACTCTGCTAAAAACGACACCGTTTTTGTGCAAAAATTGGGCAAATATTGGCAAGCAGGCTAAAAATAGTGGTGAAATTTCTCACTCACAGGGTATCTTCAAGGACAAAAATACTTTTTAATGATTTAGTTTATGACGGTACATTAGTACTTGCTGTGACCTCTAAGTTACCTTTTGAATTTTATCAAGATTTTTCTTTATTGAGTACTATTATACTATTAGCAGTTTATACTATACTATTAGTAGTTTTAAATATAAAATACGAGTCTAAAGTAATGGCAAATGTATAAATATTAAGTTTGTTGATAGCGTTAATACTCGATGTATTTTTCAAAGCAGACCACTTTAACCCTGCGAGTTGACAGGATGCACTGTGGCAGCCAGACGCACTTTTTTGTATATTTCAATAAATTATTCTCTCTCAGTCATTGTTTTTCACCACCGTCCTCAATAAAATTGTCTCGGAAGAAAATAAATATATTGATGAAACTCAAATATACAAAGTCATGGGTCAAATCACTAACAAGTATTTTTAATCTGTAAAATCTGCACATCTTAAAATGCTAAAGATTAACATATCTCAAACCGCAGGTCACATCTCTTTTTAGCAGATCAAAGTGCACCGGAATACAGGATGTAGTAGTTTAGTTTATCGCACAACATCGCTTTTTATTTTTTGCCTGCCTACAGTGCAATCATTAATTCAATAACCAAAGTATCTTAAAAAAAAACTGTAGAAAATGCATTGATGTTAAAATATCTTGTACATTGAAACGTAAACATTTCTAGGTAAGCAGCAGCCGCCTCAGCTTATCTTCCCAATTACTTGGTAATTGGCTCACCTTAAAGTGTCGCAGCCTTCAAACCAGCGAGATAACTCCCGAGTCTGAAGATGCACTTTCTATTCAATTTCAGATGAAGATTTTCCGTGAATTGGCAATTAGACTTATTGGTAATTAGGGCTTTTGCGAGAATCAGATTTACTATATAAATGCACGAATGCAACCCTGCATAAAAAGATTGCATAATATATTAGTTTTGTAGTGAAATTTGCAATTGTTAATTTGAAATCTGTATGATGCAGCCGTCTTGACCACAAAACGCAATGATCTGTGATTCAATGTAATAGAGTTCAGCGGTCGACAATAATTTATGGCTATAAAGCATCGTTTCGGCAACGCAATTTGACTGCTGTGAATTGAATAGACTTTCCAATAATTTTCAGACGAATTTAGATAATGTGGACCACGCCGATCAAGGCCATGTAACATAAATATTTCTATTCACACTAATTAGAAAATACAAAGCGGATTGCGCGTTTTCACAACGAAAAATGATATACTGTTAGTTTTAAATAGAAAAATGAAAAAATAAATAAATCAATAATTGAAAAAGGCATCTGTTTGCAGAAGTCTACTAAATATACTCAAGTCAGTTACTGTTTTATATTCCACGAGAAATCAATTGCTACTATAAATACTTTTAAAGAATATTTATATTTCCTTTCTATATTTATAAACTTAATAGATATTAAACTTAGTAGATACATATCTACATATGTAATATTAATTTTCTGTTTACATTTATGGAATGTCGTTTAGTTCAAGTCGTAGAAAAATATGAATAAAAATATTTTACAACCAATAAAAATTGATTCTTTAAAACCTTTCCTTTTTCTCAACATCCCTTAATTAAGCCACCTACAGGCCCAAAGCGCCATATAAAGCTGAAATAAAGCAACGAATCCGCTTTAAAGATCTGAATTATAAATTTTCTCCTCGAGCCAGCATCTCCTCCCAGAGAAAGGATCTCGGTCCGCGGGAGAAAAGACGCAAAAAGCCGAGTCGGTGGGAGACAACAAGGCAGAGACGAAAGCGTGGGAGGGCAATTTCGAAGACCGAAGAGCGTAGACCTCGCGCGCACCCCAACGTCTCGGGAAGGGAGGGGCAGTGGGGGGAGAGTCACACCCCTTCTTTCGAACAGTTTCGCGGTCCCTTTCTACGTATACACGTCCGTACGCCCGCGCCGCAGAAATTCAAAATGTGAGCGTGTGCACGTTCGCATGCTGGGTTGCGAGTTGATTTCTCCAAAATCGATGATGGAACTTATCAGCGCGTTGCGAGTCAGTCAATACTGGGTCAATACTTTGTCATTATTGCGGGATTATGATTAATCATGTTTATTTTGTCAATGAACACTGAAATTCATTGGTGCAGTGTGAGTTTTAGTAATTTACTGAAATGGCTAATATCGATAGTTGACCTAAACTGATATATGAAGGCATTAAATTCAATTTAAATTTCGGAAAATTTACGTTGAACATTGGAATTCGACAGGCTTAATTAAGTATCACAATAACAATTAGCAAAACTTATAGTAAGTATACAAATTTTTAATATTGCTACAATTATAATTTTTACATTTTTACATTGAAATTCATCGCGAAAATGTTTTTTACACGTTCGTTCGGAAAGGTACGGAATGAAGAAAATTAAATGAATGAAAAGTCGATTTTTTCAGAAATGTTTCGGTATGGAACATTAACACAGAGTACGAAGTTCAAACGCGAAATTAATATATTATTAGTTTCAAATGAGAATGAACCTGTAGCTATTACGGCATGATACAATTAGTCTGTCAATGATTATGCTCACTTTATAAAACAATTGTCATAATTTTCGCACAAAACTACAATCAACAGGCAAAATGAGGCAAATTACGTTAAACTCGCAAATTGATTTTTCCATCAACAACTACAGCTCGCTCGTTAATTACGCAACAGAAATGCGCTGATCGTCAGGGGAGAATACGCCCTTTCCGTCCTGACTGGGGGGCCTCAAAACAATGAGAGGGTCGCAGTCGGCACTGGGCCCGCTATCAAGTTCGGATAAGCCGGGCAGGGTGGCAGTAGGGGTGGTGGCGAGAGAGAGAGAGCTCGGGGAAGTTGCCGGTGGAGGCGGAAGGGACGTAAATGAGCGGCGGCGGCGGAGGGGTTAGAAGCCGGTGGGGTAGGGAGCTGACTATGTAGGCGCGCGGTGGTGCGACTCTGCTTCAGTTCGGACTGTCTCGTCGAGGTGACGGTATCTCGACTCGCTTCCATCCACCCTGCGTATCTCTCTCTCTCTCTCTCTCTCACTCTTCATCTTTCTCGGTCCTCTTGGTCAGCGATTTCAAAGTCTAATCACTCGCTGATAGGAGCCGGGGTTCCGTAGGCTCGGAGAGGGAGGAGATTTGAATTTGCCGCGAGCCGAAGCCAGTGATTCAGATCGTTGGTGACCGTCGGCCTCGTCGGGACGTCCGTTTCAAGTGCTGCTGCTGCTTCTGGGCCTTGCTTACCGTTCATGAGAACAGTTTTCTCACTTCTTCAGGTACGTAAAGCAGGCCGGTCAGCTGAAATTGGATTCTCGATCGTTCTGCGAAAGAGTTGGTCTCTATTTTTTTTTTTTTTTTTTTGCTTAAACTCTCGCTTCTCGAACGCGTTAATTCTACTCGAGAATCGAGACTGTATTTTCTTGTTCGACCATTTATTTGGCTCCATAATCAATGTTTAATTGTACTCCGATGAATAGTAACTCTTTATTATTCATAAGGAAGAAATAAATGGTCGAGCGAGAAAATACAGTCTTGATTCTCGAGTAGAATAGAGACAGAGCAACGAAAACGAGCGAGCAGCCCGACGGCATAAGAGGCGCACGTGCGACAGATAGAGACGGGCGATGCGGCGCCGGCCGGTTTCGTTCTTCGACATGTCCTTGTGTTTACTTCTCTTTGAGCGACATTTAAATTAGACATTTAAATTTTGTTTTTGAATATATACGAATATATACGAATTTCAAGAAGATCGATGCTGTTTTTATGTTTTTTACAGAATTTTAAAGGTTTATCAAGATCTTTCTCGAAATAAAAGTCTCCCCGGAATCGAAAATTTCATAAATACGTAGATAATCGTTTACATTGATCTTAGATCTGTGTTTAAATTTTGAAAACTCATAATAGATCTGTATAAATTTGAACGTTAACGAAGAGTTTTCAAACTATTAACCGTTTCTTTCAAATCAGTCATGTAATGTAAACAATGATTGTGCGTGATTGAAAGTAAGTATATATTAATTAAGGAACCGCTCGAATTTTGTTGGATTAACGCACGCACAGATGATACGCTCTGCTTGAAAACTGTTAAAAAAATTATTAAAAGAAGAGCGATTTCCAAAGGAGAATGTTGGAAGTATTTTATGGGTTCGGAAATCTGAGCTTGGAAAATTCAACGTAATTTCCAACTAAAATATTCGCAATAATTATAATGTTCCAGTGCAATGGAAATAATATTACAAAACCCAAAACAATTGTTATAGATTATTATGTTATTTCATGCAACGTCAGATGCAGCAATTATATAAGCATTATTATATCCACGAATCGTCTGACTACCCTTGAAAACCATCATCAAACTCAGCTGTTCGATCAGCCTTACTATAGACACCGAAAAACTGAAATCTACCTTTCCAAGGGAAGCTCTCCCTTCGGCACCTGGACCGCGTCGGGCTTCGAAAACCGCTGCGAGCCTGGCCGATAAGCCCACAGATACGCAGTACAATGGGACTCGGCTTTCATCTCGGAAAGCTCGGTGTAGCTTTGAGCGCGCGCGGGGGCGGCGAGTATCGATTGCGCGCCGACCGTGGAAGGAAGGAAGGAAGGAAGGAAGGAGGCGTCACTTTCGCTCTCGTTTCGAACGCCGCCGACACCCGGCGACCGAGCCTGCTAAGATCTTCCTCTGGAGCAAGAGCTTTCTCGCGCGCCCGGAATTACTTCGCTCCGAGGCCGATTGAGTCGCGGCTCTTCGCCAGTCGGTCTTCGGCGAGTATATTATAGGCACTTTACCTTTCGACCTTCCGAAGCTCTCGGTAATCAGCGAACGGAACCGGACGGTGGTGTACAATCGCGGTTTTGGTGAGTTCCGCGGGGGTGGGCGGAAGATGGCGGCTCCATTTCTTCGGGAGCCGAAAAGGGAGGAAAAGAGAAGGCGAGGAGGCAGACGCCGGCGCTCTCGGGTCGAACGAAAGCGAAAGCTCGAGAGCCCCACGCGCAGGATGAAAACGAAATGAGAGAGAGAGAGAGCTGTGTGTGAGTTGGTTCGTTGACTCGGCGGCTAGTCTTTTTGCTGTTTTTTTTTCCTCGGACGCCCTTTCGCCCCCGCTGCCACCGGCGATCATTTTATCTTTTACGCTTTTCCATGCTGTTTTTCGGCTCTTTGGGATTGCAGAGGGGCGGGAAGGAAAGCGAATTGTTCGAGTATTTATGGTCTGCTACCGTATCGCATCTTGGGATTTCCCGGATTTCTTCGAGTCTCCCTCAATTTTACAGCTGTTTACGCGGAATTGTCTAGAGCCCCGTAGAGTTCGGCGTTGATTAGCGCGATAAAGGCTATTCTGTTTTTCCCCGCGGTCGAAATAAATATCTCGATGAAAAAGTACTAATTCAGCGCGAAGGAAAACTCTGCGGCTCCTTTTCAAAAGAGTCCGATATATGCCCTTTCGCCCGGCTCTTTGCTGCATCGCGCAAAGATACCCTGCAAGCAATGACGAAAATTCTAGACCTAAAATAATGTGCGCTTGGATATATTTTTCAATAAGCAACTAATTATCTGATCAACTGCAACTTTGTGCTTTTGGTCTAAAGATCGCGAAGCGATAAGTAAATGCGTTAAACAGCGCATGGCTGGGTTTAACCTTTGCGCGAGGAAGCTTTAGCAGGGATTCGTAACGTAAATAATGCCGGGTTTAAATTGGCCTGTCAACAAAGCAGGCTTAAATAGATTGTTGCTATTTCCCTTCGCAAATGACGCGTGTATGTTGATATTTTTGTGATTTACTGTAAGCCAAACGTTAACTCTATTAATTAATCACGTTTGAATAATTGGATGTTCTTTCAAACTATTTGATGTATAATTCAATGAAAACATTCTTTAGCGATACACTTAAACAATCACTTAATTATAATTCAATTAGCGCGGACGAGATAATTTAAATATGAAAAATGTGTCCATTGTCGACGAAAAGCCGTTTGCGATAATTAACAAACATTCAATAAAGAGCAATTCCAGCAAATTCATCCTTTCTCGGACTTATCTCAAAACAAACGTTACGTCAAACTCGGCCCCTGTTCGCGCACACCAAAAACGATCCCGCAGATCGGCGTATAACAATCACGATGCGCCTCTCTCTCTCTCTCTCCTCCGAGAGCGAGAAGAGCCTCGCGCTCGTCGACGGATGGTCGGGACCGGTAAACATCGCAGACATCATCGACGGCCGAGAGGGAGAAGGGTGTAGGAGAGAATTCGACCCCCTGCGCGCATCTGTGCGCGCACGCATGCACGCGGAGAGAGAGAGAGAGAGAGAGAAGGGCAGGCCCCCGGCGTGTTATTGATTTCTGGGCGCAGATAGAGGCCCAGGGACGACCGCCGATGGACCTGCGGTCGCGGCCGATTCGCGAGCTTACTCTGCCGGTTCTTATTTATATATGCCCATCTCTCGGGATACTGAAAGCCCGCGGCCTTGCCCCGTTTTTCTCTGTAATGCATCGCTTGTTTCGATGAGTTGGATAATTAATTGATGTTGCATTGCACAGAGAAAGGCTTTGTTACATTTTTCGCTTGATCTTATTGACGATTGCTCTTGAAATTTGTATGCCTTTCTGCAAGTTAGTATTTAAATGGCCAAGTATAATGTCATGGATAGTAAGCTAACGCGAACCCTGACTTTCAGCAACGTTGTAACTTTTTAACGAAGCATTGTTAAAAGTAGAATGTTCCCGGGATCCGCGAGATTCGTACGAGTTTTAATTGGCGAAGGTTCTAATGAATATATTCTTTTGAAAGAATAACAAAAACAAATATTGCACTGTGCTACGGCGCGGGAGGCTGCATTGCAATCGAATCAATAAAATTACATCTATTATTTCTATCATCTCAAGCATCGGAAATCCCTCACGGCTCGTCTCGTTTCGTGTTTCAGATTATTGACACCGTCAAATCCATTGACACCAAGAGTTGGATCAGCGACTGCTGTCTTAATATCCAACGACATGATGAATAATAACAGCTTTCTGTCCGGCAGCGATGACTGGAGGTGCATCACTCCGCCGAAAAGCAGACGTAGCCCGAACGGTTGTCCAGTAAGATTTATACCTCTATATTTGTCCTCAGATAAGGTATCTTTTTTTTTATTTTTTTTTTATTTTTTTTATTTTTTTTACATTGTTTACCCTCTGGCATGACGAGAGCCTTAATTTTTATTAATTTCTTTCCCCTTTCTATTTCTTTAAACCTGAAATTTTTGTTTTTATTTTTCTAATTTTCGTCGCGTTAGAGGGTGACGGTCCTTCCCGACGATACAGTCTTGAAAACTGACCTTATCAACGTGCAAGGACTGTTTTATTTTATATTTTTCACTCATCCTCACTGGGATCCCAGTGCACAGAATATTCTACTCAGCGTATTCCACGATTTTCATTCAATAAAATACGATGGGGTTTGAGTATTCATTAATCAAGTGATGCGATCCGAGTTCGATCGGGCTTTTCCTATACCTCTCTTTACTTCTCCCTACAGAACAATCCCGATCTGTGGAAGTACGATCCATTGTCGTCCTCCCGCTCGAGCGGCAGCTCGCTCCAATCTGGATCCTCGGGCAGCACCCCGAGCCCCGATCTTAGCCTTGACTTCGACCGCGTGAATTCGCCGGGCCTGTTGAACCAATCGACGTTGAGCAGCGGCCGCGAAATACGCTGTCGCAACTGCACCGAGCTGATGTGCCTCGACTGTCTCAGATTTGTAAGTAGCTCGTTTCGTTTGAGTTGTGAGTGGATAAGGATTTTTGATTTATGATTGAAATTTAGGGTTGTAAATGTGGTCCTTTGTTGTTAAAAAATTTCTGCGAATTTAAGCTTTTTTTTTTGTTAAAACTAGTATTACCGAGTCTTCGCGCTTGCAATAATTGATGCTTAAAAGAGTAGTAGATTATCCTTTCAACGTATAGATGAATTTGCACCGAACACAAACGGAAATATTAAGTGAATTAGCTTTGTGACTAAGTTATACCGTTGGAAATAATGTATATATCCTAACAGTCACTATAAGTCTGGTCTTTCTCTTCCACCCAACAGCAAAATAACGAAGTATCGCCACAGATCGACGGTTGGACAAATTCGGCAGATCGTTTTTCCACCTTCCCGACTTTCAGCCCCGACCGGGACTGTTGGAATATGAAATGTTCTCACATAGAGTCGCTCTGGTACTACTGTCAAACCTGCAGCATGCCCTTCTGCTCGACCTGCAACACCCGCACTCACTTTAACCATGAATACTCGAGCTTAAAAGAGGCGTGGGAGGATGCCAGGCAAAAGTCACGACAGACAGTCACCGAAGCGACCTACCACCTAAATCTGCTGCAAAACGAGGAAGAACGCGGCCTGGTAGGTTGATCAATGTTTCGGTCCGTTAATAGCCATCATTTAAGAAACACACTACACCTGCTGGTCTATCCAATACTTAAGGCCCTCTGCATAGCCCATTTGAAAACGCGATTTTCAAAATTAAACGTTGCTTTGTAAGAATAGTTGCATAAAATTAAAAAAAAATTTTTTTTTTTTAATTACTACTTAATTAGAATTAAAGTTTAGCGAAATTTTAAGTTAGTATTTAATTTGTCAATCGGTTTTTGGATGATGCAGTTAGCCACTATTCAATTGGATCAGAGAGCGCGAGAAGCAGCGTCGCTCGTTACGAGCGCATTTGCTCGAATAATAGCAGCTGCAGAGTCTCGAAAAATGGAGTTATTGGGACGAATTCAAGAACTTCGTCGGCAAAAGTATCTTGACTTAAAAGCTCGAAGCGACATGGTTACTAAAATGATTAAAGATTTGAAAGACTGCATCGATCTAATCGTTACTAGCTTAGACACTGCACTGATCTTCAACCCCACCGACCTCTACATTATAAAAGATACTGCGAATCCTCATGTAATTATCTTTCACCCAAATGTCAACTCTTTCAATTCCGCAATAACGTCGCAGCGGAATAACAATGGCAATTGACTGTTTCAGATTTTCCGGTCTAGAATGTTTCAAAATATTCAGCCAAGAGTTGACGAATCGTGGATCAGTTTCCACGGGCCAGACCACAGAAGCATCTCTCAGATGCTCCAAAACCACGGTAGTATTCAAACCAGCAATCCAAGAAGTAGCGGCCGTCGACAGATGCCAATACGCGAGGAGAGATCGGAGCAGGTAACTAAAAAAAAATACTCCTCGCTTGCTGTCCATATTTCTCGCGCTTAAGCGACTTGAAAAAGTCTCAACTTTTCAATCCACCGACACAGGAGTTGTCCGCCAATCTCACCGAGTACCGCTCGCCATTGATGACCGTTTGCGACAACAGCCAATCGCGAACTTTGACACCCAGACCTCGCGGAAGACCTATCCCACTGAGCAGCCACCGCGTTGTCTCTCGCTTCAATCGGAACGAGGCCGTCACGGTCTTTGGAAACGTCTGCAACGACTCTCGCGACAATCTCTGCAGACCGTGGGGCGTCACTTGCGACAGGGACGGCAAAATCCTCGTGGCCGACAGGTCGAACAATCGAATTTTGATCTTCTTTCAAGACGGCACCCTCGCAAGATGCTTCGGAAGCCACGGAGCGGCCTTGGGACAATTCGACAGACCAGCTGGAATAGCTGTTGACTCGCGCAAACGGATCATCGTTGCTGACAAGGACAACCACAGAATTCAGGTTGGTGTGCAACAATTCAATCTTCGCGTTGAAAGCGTCGAGTTATCAAAGTATCGCGAGCACTAAAATGTCTCTTCCATCGTTTCAGGTTCTAAATTACGAGGGCAGATGTATCTTCGCCTTTGGAGAGAAGGGCAGCGGCGACGGTCAATTCAACTATCCCTGGGACGTAAGCGTCAACACGGAATGCGAAATCGTCGTCTCCGACACCAGGAACCATCGCGTCCAGCTCTTCAGCCCGGAGGGCGTCTTCCTTCGTAAATTCGGGTTCGAGAACCAGCCGAATCTGTGGAAGACGTTCGACTCGCCTCGCGGAGTCGCCTTCACTCCCGAGGGCAAAGTTCTGGTAACCGATTTTAACAATCACAGGATCTTCTCCATCGACTACGACTTCATGAACGGTCACGCGTTCGCGTGCACCGACAACAACGGCAACACCAATAACAAACTGTTCTTGAGGCCCCAGGGCCTGGTCGTCGACGACGACGGCAACATAATCGTCGCCGATTCGCGCAACCATCGCATACAAGCGTTCAACTCGAGCGGTCGCATCTTGTGGAAGTTCGGAACCCACGGCTCCGGGCCCAGAGAGATGGACAGACCGTCCGGCATTGCGTTGAACCCCGATGGAAAAGTGATTGTAGTTGACTTCGGAAATAATCGCGTTTTACTGATATAAAATTTTAGTAATAGTATTGATGACTTTCATCTGTAGAAGGGGAGCGCATTTAACCCATTAAGTTCCAAGTCAAACTAGGGTAAAACTAAATTGGGTCGACTGCAACCGATAAAATAAGAATTAACAATCGTGTTTTTTTTGCGATTTTAATTTGCTAATATTGACAGTTTATTTGTAACATTTTTTGACATTTTAACGAGGACTCTTGATAATTTAATTTGTCTTGTTTTCCCGTGTTTGATTTGGGCATTAAAGGGTTACCGGAACACTTTATTGCTGGTGAAAAATTTTAAAATTGACGACAGACTTCTAAAAAAGAAGTATCTACAACTGCACCAAAAAATAAATACCGCTCATTTTATACCGTTGATAACGGTAATTGTTAAGTAAGACAATTTGAACGAAAATCCGCTCAAAGCGCTTTTTAATTTCTTCACTAATTTTATTTCTAGAAAGTTTTTGATCCAAATTTTAACTATCAATTTTGCAAGAATAAAAGACAAAATATAAAAACAATCAAATTTGCAGCATTATATTTAAAAAAAAAGTGTATATAATATAAATTTGAATTAGATTCATTTGTTAAAACATTATAAATATATACTATTTTTTACAACAATTTTATTAATATTTCATTGACGTTTCTGTGTGTAGTTGTAAATACTTCTTTTGAAGTAAACAGATTTTATTAATAGAAACTTAAGTTTCTATAGATGTTCCATAATGTATTCTAGAATGTAGGTTTTCAATCTAAATTATTAGTCGAGCGGAATTTATCAGATTTCGAAAATTATTTTAATTAATTTAAAATATCTGCACAATTCGCGATTTTGTAAATAGAATGTATTCTGAATAATTTTATTTACAAAGTCATCGTAATTTTATTTTGGGTAAATTGAGACTTTTTTTTAAATTAAACAAATTTCAATGTTTCTTTATATTAATGATTTTATGCACAATTATTTGCCTCAAAGGTTCTTGTTACAGTCTTTCATTAATTTTTTATTAGAATGGATTTAATGAATCGGAATCTAAGCTGTTTTGAAATTCGCAAATCAATTTAAATTAGTTTACAAAGCTCTAAGCTGTAGGTAATTGCGTGAACTATTAAGTAAAGAAGTATTAAAAATATTTCTTTTTGTGAAATCACGTGGACGAAGAAGTATTATAAATATTTCTTTTTCGGAATCACACAAGGATTTTCTTTTAAAGGTAAAATCTGTTTTAAAGTTTTAAAGAAAAGATGTAATCTGTCTTGTTCAAAATCTTAGGTTAAGAACATAAAGCGTAGATTCTTGTTAAATCATTTCAATAGTTTTGACGCTAAAAGAAATTCATTGAATGCATTTGATGACCAGGAATCTTATAGTTTTAAAAAGAGAGCATAACGGATTGACAATTTTGAGGTGTTGGGACGTTTTTAATTGATAAGTTTTTTACATTGTCTTATTGTCTAACTTAATCGTTTTGTGTGCCATCTAAGGTTACGATATTGCTATCGAAAAAGGTTTTAAAATCCTGACTTGGTCGCACGATCTGACACGGTTTTCGAGTTAAATTCAGAATTAATTCAGAATTAAAAAAAAAAAAAAATTCATTCGTACCTGAGTGTGAGCGAAACGTGCCACCTTGTCAACAAATAGTTCCTAAACATTATTTTTATGATTATTTACGAGTTAATATAAAGTTTATGGCAAGGAATGAACTTGACGGGATATTAAATAAAAACGATCTGACGAGCTTTATCACGAAACGCGCGGCAACATCTTATTTCTCTTTTATTGAACATCATCCCCCTTTATAATTTGCGATCTGAATGATAAGGGTGCGAAAGAGTTATTGTATGCAACTCTAATTATAATAAACATTGTAATGCGTTAAGGTGATAATAAAGTAATCATGGTCAACGGAATATTTTTTTCTTACTTTTTATATACCCTGCCTGCAAGCATATTCACCCTTTCCTTATTTCAACATTATTATTACAAACTTAAAATACTTGTAAAATTTTCTGCACCCATTTCTATTAAATTTATCGGATGGTTTTACTACATTTTACAATTGACAGCGTCTCTTTTCAGTTTAAATTGAATTTGATTTCATTTCATCGCTTAATTATTTTTATCGCGTAGAACACCTCTCAGCTGTGGCTGTTTGATCGATATAACCCGAAGCAACTCGTGCTTGGCGATACACCTTGCACTTCACGTTTATTTTTGATATAGAACTTTAAAATCAGTCACGTTTTTATAACTTTTAATAATTGTTAAATTAATTCTAAATAAACAAGTATGCCTCCGAAAGTACCAAATATCGAGTAAGTATATTTCTAAGCTTTTCTTGTATATCCTGCGATCGCGCTACTGATATCGAGTAAGAATATTTCTAAACTTGTCGCACCATTAACCTAAAAATATAACAGACAAATGCTCGTTCTTAGAAGTCAGTTAATATTCAGCGTTGGCAATTGAGTAGTTTAAATACAAAGTATTACTCCAAAAAAATTTCATTTAACTAATGAACTTTCCCGTCACAGCTACATAATAATTAATTTCACTAAACCAAGCGGATAATTTATTCAATTCATTGAGATATCTGCGTTAATGAATCAGTGCACCTTGCAGTTTTTGGATATTTATAAAAAATAAGATAAAAAAAAAAAGAAAATTCAATTTCCGAGGATTCGCCGTGTCTCCTACGTACCGACAATGTCCGACTGACAATGAGCTTTTGCTAATCCGATTGTCGGCCAAAGCGGCGTTACCGTTGAAACCGGCCCGATAATAGATAAACTCGCGTTAAAATGGACCGAGGCACTGACTCACCGATGATTTATGACGCAAAAAGCTCAAAGTCAAGCGCGAGCATGATGCCGCTCCGGGTGTCGACGGTGACGGGCGAGCCCTTCGGGCCCCGGGTCTACGAGGTCTCCGAGCAGCTGGAGGAGCACAGCTCGGACGACGAGCCGGACTCGGAGAGCGAGGACGAGAGCCGCAAGCTCAACGAGGAGCTCAACGCCGAGGTGCCCTCCGAGTACTGGCACATGCAGAAGCTCATAAAGTACAT
Organism: Ormyrus rosae; assembly: GCA_035047165.1. Lineage (NCBI taxonomy): Eukaryota > Metazoa > Arthropoda > Insecta > Hymenoptera > Ormyridae > Ormyrus > Ormyrus rosae. Next base: position 22,743 of record JAWWML010003712.1, read on the forward strand.
GAAGGCCGGCAACCAGACCGCCACCACCGTGGCTCTCTGCTTGCTCAAGGATTACGAGCTTAAGAGCAAGGTATTCTCACTCGTTTTTTTTTTCTTCTTCTTCAAGCACCCCTCTCATCTGCGGGGAAGGTGCGATCAATTAAAAAAAAAAAAAAAAAATTAAAAATTCCGTTTGTTCACTTACTCAAAAAAAAAAAAGATCTGTCGAAGTAGGCATATCTATGCAGCTGCTAAGGTCCGTTCGTCCCGCTTCCTTTAGGTGATTCAGAAGGCGATCTACGAGATGGGCGCGCTGGAGGTGCTGGTGAATCTGCTGGAGACGCGGGAGATAAAGTGCCAGCTGGGCTCCCTGGCGGTCCTCCTGCAAATCTCCTCGACGACGGAGATGCGCCGGCACCTGATCAACCTCGGCATCGTCTCGTCGCTGATCCACCTGCTCAAGCACCCGGCCAGGGACGTCCAGGTGCTCACCGTCGAGACCATGGCGAACATTGCCCTCGTGAAGAAGGCGCGCAAGCAGATACGGATGCGCGGCGGCATACCGCTCGTTGTGAGTGAACTTTTATTTTCCTCGGCGGGTACGAAGAGTCGTCGAGATGGGGAACTGGGGGAACAGGCGAGGATTGAGCTTGAAAAACAAGTTTAATGCAGTACACAAATGAGACTTTCGGTCTGGGCATTTTTATAATTTATTTTTAGTTATATTCGCTGATTCGAGTGTACTTTGGGATCTTTGCGAATACAGTTTCGTTTTGATGAAAATCATTATACCGCTAATCAAAAGCAGCAAATCACGTATGATAAACGATTGAATAAATGACGTTTAAAAGCTGGACGTAATGGACGTGCCGAACTCGGTGATTCGCCGAAAGCCAGAGACCCTGGATCCGTACGAGCGGGAGCTCCTGGCGGTGGGTATCGGCTGCGCGAAGGTCCTCAACTCGGTGAGCAGCAGTCCAAAGATCAAGGAGGAGATGCGCAAGCACGGCGCGATGTTCCTCATCGTCAGGTTCCTCAAGTCCGACATAATAGACCTGATCGTGCCGACTATGGGCGCCGTGCATCAATGCGCCGACACGGTAACGTCGCCGCGACGACTCGACAGTCGCATTTCACGCGAAAAACCGTAATGCCTCTTTCAGAAAGTCTTCAGGCTGGCGTACGAGAGAATGGGCGTCATCTACGATATCGTCAGGCACTTGAGCAAGGACGATTTGAAACTGAAGGAGAACTGCGCCCTGGCCATCTTCAAGTGCGCGGTCAACGAGATCTCCAGGGACATGGTGCGCGAGGCCGGCGGTTTGGATCCTCTCTGCGACCTCGTCAGTAGTAAGGAAGTGAGTCTAGACTAAACTTGATGATGGATATATATTTATATTATGTAAGTAGAAAGAAATTTGTTTGACGCGACGAAATAATCTGCAGTGACGATAAGACTGATTTTTCCTGCTCTGCGTTACGATATAATTCAATGATTCCTGCACACTACAATAGTGTAAACAGATAAAAGTGTCTGCACTAGGTGTACGAGAACAAATCGCTCATGGCCGCGGTGACGGGGGCGATCTGGAAGTGCGCGAGGAGTCCCAAGAACGTCAACAGATTCAACGAGAATAACTTGGTGGCCAAGCTCGTCCCTCTTCTCGGTGAGAACGAGAACGAGGAGGTCCTCACGAACGCCGTCGGCGCGCTGGCCGAGTGCTGTAGGGATCCGAACAATCGGGAGGCCCTCAGGCTTCAAGAGGGAATCCCCAAACTGGTAAATTGTCAACCGTAGATTGAACGATTGTCAGCTCGAACATTTAACCGGATAGGTCAGAATGAGGGCGATAAATGTTATATATTCTTATATATTCGTTTACAATATTCCTAATTATTAACTAAAAATTTTTCAATTAATATCAATTTATCCCCAAATTCTTGAAATCAGACTGAACTTTCAATGTCAGCTGAGACATCAATATAAAAGACAAGAGATGACGTTCATCGAAATAACGAAAAGGACGCGTGCGCCCACAGATAAAGCTCCTGAGCTCGACGTACGAGCCGCTGCTGCGCAACATTCCCCTGGTGATCGGCGAGTGCGCCCAGACCGAGGTCTGCATGGACGAGATCGACGACAAGAGCCACAAGCACGACGGCGTGCGGCTGGTCTGGTCGCTGCTCAAGCACGACAGCAACCTGGTGAAGCGTAACGCCTGCTTCGCCCTGGTGCCCTGTATCCGCTACGCCAAGAACTCGCCGGAGATGGTGCGCGCGTTCGTCGGCGGCCTCGAGCTCGCCGTCAGCCTCCTCGAGAGCGACGACAATCAGGTGCTCGCCGCGGTCTGCGCGACCATCGCCGAGATCGCCACCGACACCGAGAACCTCGGCATCATCACCGATCACGGCGTCGTCACCAAGCTCGCGAGCCTCGTTCACACGGTAATCCGGGGCTTTTCACCAATATTTTTTTTAAAATTGACCTAATTTTTTACCAGAAACCCTGTTAAAAACGACATCGTTTTCATCGAAAACTTGGTCAAAAATTGGTCAAAGTGAAAACAATAGAAACATGCTAACATTCAATAACTAGGTTTAATAATATTGATCAATTATTTTTATAAGAATTCTCTACTTAAACTGATTTTTAGTTTAAATAATTTTTTTTAACGGAGTGCGCGAAACTCGCTTTCTCGTGTTTGTTTTGCGTGCGCGAAGTAGGCGCATGCGCAAATCAATTTACTTCGCGCACGCCGTGCAAGAAACAAGCGCTCGGGCGCTCTTTTATTTATTAATTTTGCACACTTTCTCTTTTACGATTTATCACTCCCCATCTTGTCGACCTCGACTCGTGAGATTGTCGCCTGAATCACCCAGTTCGTGCACTTGTATCGAAATATACTATATTTTAAACTTGCATGAAATAACTGTATTGAATAATTATTGCATCATTTATATTTATTAATTTTAATAAAATATTTAAATTGCTAATCAAATTTTTTAATCCGCAAATTTTTGAATTTAAATAATAAATTCAAAGATGCTTACATTTTAAATGTAAAATTTCAGTTTACATTCTTATTAATCCACCATATTCATTTTTCATCATTTTTTGACCAATCCTTCACTAAAATATTTGGCCAAAAAATTCGGTGAAATTTCCCAAAGGGGAAAGCTCCCCCGAAAAACCAGATATACGCTCAGTTTGATTGTTCGTGTCGACAGGAGGACGAGGAGCTGCGCGCCAATCTCACCCTCGCCATCGCCTTCTGCTGCGAGTACGGACAGAACAACTACGAGTTCGGCAGGCTGAACGCGGTCGCGCCGCTCATCAATTATCTGACGAGCAAAGACAAGAACGTGCTGAAGGGCGTATGCATCGCCTTTTATCACCTCAGCAAGGAACCCTCGAACTGCATCACCATGCACACCTGCGGAGTCATCAAGGTTTCACCGGCCGATCGAATCGGCGACCTATAATTTATAATAATTTATCTCTATGGGAATAGAAATTTCGAGTTGAGCTGCTCGTTAAGAAAATTAAACGACCTTCTCCTTTTCAGCACGTGCTTCGATTAATCGGCTCCGAAGATCCCGAAGTGCAAATAGCCGCCGCGACGACGATTCGACACATTCGCAAGCTCGCCTTGACGGCCGAGAAATTCCATTACAAAGAAACGTAAGCTGAGCCTTGGGAACAATGTTTTGCCTCTGCTTTCGATTTTTGATAATAATTGGCTCTTTCTGTTTTTTTTTTTTCCTAGACATTCGCTGTCAGAAACCGATTTCATGGCTTGAAGAGATGTCGGTGAATAATTTGGGTACAAGTTTCAAAGCAAATCCGGGTTATGAGGAGCAAAGCAGCTTTGTCGTTAATCCGGTGTAATTGTCGCGCTCGAGGGCCGTTTGTACAAAAAATTGTAATTTACAATATATTTTATATTAGTGTTAATAAAGTATTGCCTCAACTCAGATTTTGTTTAAATAACTCTAACGAACCAACGTTGCTCAGGGAATAGCATTTGAAAACGGTGAAAAACTCGAGTCGCTTTGAAGTGGCAAGGCAAAACCACGCGAGCCTATAGGCAGGATTATTCGTGAAAGGCGTCACAGTTGCTTTCTGTATTATCGCGCTGTACCAACGTGCGGCAGTCGTAATCGTCGCTCGCGTACGCATGGAGTTTTACTCTTCAAAGGCGCGCAAAGCCACCGCACTCGCTTTATCTATATCAAAGGTATTTATTGTTTGTTACACGAATGCCAATTCTACAGAGTGGGATTTTGAAATGTAAGGGAATTTAAAATGTACGTTCAATTGGTAGATAGTTGTACACACTTATCTTGTGGGTAGAGAAATTGATTTTTCGCTTCTGCGGATAAAGAAGAAATATAGAATCATTGCTTTTCGAGACTTTTAAAACTCACAGCAGGTAAAAATAATTTGTGGACATCTATTATACTTTATACTGTTTCCCATCAATTTTATTTTTATCTGCAAAAACTATACTTACGATTCTTTCATTCAAAAACACAATATTTACTGAACAAGTGCCAAAACATCCATCCGATGTCGAAAAAAAAATTTGCAGAAGAGGACAATGCAATGTTCGCGGTACTTTCAGAAATTCATATACATCGATTAGCATTAGCGTTAGCATTCTAATGATGCCGTTTAACAATTTTTCATAATATAAAGCGTTTATTCTTTTTAGTAAACATCACCTCATTGATATTATTTAACGCCAAATGCTCAATATTTTAATTTATACATTAAAAGTTCGCAGAAAATTTAAGAATCCCAAAGAATTACTACTTTATCTACCTTGAATGATAAACATCGTAATTGCATTGAGTCGATAATAATGTAAGCTAATAAATATTTCAGCAAATATTTCATTCGTTTTTGCATTAAAAATGAACAAAAATAGAAACAATGTTCTCTGATTTATGAAACGCTTCGTTTCATGTTTCTAAAAATCTTTTTTTGGGTGAAAATCAAAGCACATTATATAGCTTGTTTTTCGATATTTAATAATAATAATAATAATAATAATAATAATAATAATAAGCTTTATTAAGCGTTCAAAGATCTTGAAATTTTTTGTTATTCAGAAATGTTTACAAACTTACTTGGCATTACGACGATGAACGAAAACGAGAAAAAATAAAGAAGTAACGTTTATTAACATCTGACTAAAGTAGACGTATATACAAATGAGTTTTTTTATTTATGCTCTTATTTACATGTTTACTTAGCCAATTACGTGAGATTGAATTTATGTACATTTTTACAAACTAACTATTGTGAGATTGAGAATGAAACTGTAATTTTATTCAAATATTTGTAAAAGTAAGTAATGTTTTTTATTAATTAAATTTTATTAATTACTTTTAAAATGAACTGCTTGTTTTTAATAATACAAAATAAAAAGTCTCTTGAGAAAAAAAATGTTAAAACTAAAACTAATATGAATAATGAAGCTTACGTTCAAATAAAAGTTATATATTAGTAATTATTATAGTAGTATACCAAATTCAATAAAGGTTTCATCGAATTATAGAAAAAAAAAGAAGTTTATTGAACACATAATGTACATAGTAATGTTAGTTTAAGTATGTTTTTTTAATTCGATTCTTTACAGAAGTACCACAATTATAAAATTTTTTTGAAAACAAAGGTTACAAAGAATGTCATGGGAATTTAACATTTGTTCTCGTTTAAAAAACTAAACGCAGAAGGGTAAACAAGCAAAGACAGAAATGTAGTAAGATATGAAAAAAAACCTGCAAATAACTTTTTTATGTAGAGTCACTAAGGTTTGACAATAAGCTGGGCTCAATGAAGTTTTACATCATTTTTATTATTATAAACTGCATAAACAATATTAATTAAAAAATCATCAACTTTTATAGCACATGTTTTGCCTTGTAGAGGCCAAGGACCCTGAGGTTTAAATAGCCGCTGCAACAATCGGCCACATAATTAAGAAAGGAAATTCTATTACAAAGAAATTACATTATTCTTTAAGAACAATTATATGACTGCACCCGTATATAACGACGCTGATAATAATTTACTTTTTTCATTTTACACATAGAAATATACTCTCTGAAGCAAATTTTCTTAAGTGAAAAAACGTCGAACAAAAATTTCAAGGCAAATTTGGCATATAATGATCAAAATAGTTCGTAATTATAAAAAAGTTTGTGCATTTTAAATGTAATTCTTGCATTCAAAAGCTCTTTGTACAAAACGTTGTAATATACAAAACATCTTATTTAAACTACCTCAATTGTGCAAGTAAATAAAATAAGTAGAAATCATAAGTTTTAACATTCGAATTCCACATTAACTTAAAAGTTTTTTTATTTTTCTTGAATAAATTGTCATTCAATTTCGTATGTGCACTTGAATTTTTTGACGAAAATATTAAATTTATACGTTATTTTATGACTATTTATTATCAAAAATAATCCTAGCACAATGAAAAAACCTTGTATATTATTTTCAAATCATTATTTTTTTAAAATCTATAGGAATTTGGGAAGCTTTATGTAATTTACAAAGTTTAATACCTAAATTAACTCAAAAATCATCTTGAACAATAAATTTATGTAAATTCCTACAACATTACAAGTAGAAAGAAATGTATTCACACGTAAATTATATGAACAAAAAAAATCTTACATCGCAAATTCACTATAGATGAAATTAAGTCAAGGCACTTTGCAATATGGTTATAGATCTGTTAATAAGATTTAAATTTATCACTTTGTAGAAAATTATAAAATCTTTTTTCAGTAACAAATTATTCAGTAACAAATATTAATGTAAGAAAAAGCAGAAAGTCAATGCATAATATCTTTTGGTACTTAATTTCCAAAACTATAAAATGAAAATATTTATCATTATAGAAATATAGAATAGATTTCAAATTATTGCATTTTTTATTACAGGAATGGGTAAGAAGAGTTTATCGCAAGTCTTGACTTCTAATATTTGGAAAGTATACATTACACTAGGAAGCATTGGAACCTATTCATCCTTTAATATTCGTTCAGTTGCCTTCAAAGCTGAAATGAAATATTTATAATTATAAAAGTCTTAGTAAATAATTATTAAAAAAAGCTTTTAACACAAAACTCACTTGCATTCTTAGCATCTTCAAGCATACCGTCTACTTGTGGTTGGTACTGAATGAATTTGGGGCGAATTAGTCGTCTATATATTATCAAAGATCCATTGTAGTCTGTGGGGATCATCAGCCAAATATAAAATAGGCACTAAAAATAAAAGCCAGATGTAGGATTATATATTTTTTAATTAATTATAAATGTTTTTATTTTAAAATTAAAATTTACCTTAGCAAGCCAGTAAACTGGGAACCAACCAACAATAAAGTCAGAGAAGTATTCTATAATAGTGAAAAGAGCAAAAACAACCCAGTAGGTGAGCCATTTCGTATCATCATCTTTTTCTTTTGATTCTAGCGCTTTCATAGAACAGTAAGATGGGTACAGAAAGCCAATTATATTTGAAACTAGTTGCTGCCCTATGCCGACAACTAGGTAAAGTGCCAAAAATAAGACTGATGCTAAAAACAGAATAGATTCATTAATTTGATAAATTCCTAAACAAAAAAATTTTATAAATCAACCACATATATTTCTTAGTAATCAATATATTATTTTTTTAGTTACAAATTTAAAACATTTAAATAAATAAAATTTTAGTAGTTTTTAGTATATACTTAAGAAATAAACAAGTACACTTAAAAATTAAGATATACTTTTAAAGTGACTAATCTTAATTTATCTTCAAAACCATATGATTAATAAAACAATAAAACTCAATTTGGAATTAATGAAAAAACAAGTACAATTCTTCAACAAAAGTATTCTTTTTACAGCCTACAAATATAGATTTAGTAACTCTTGAAAACGAATCAGTCATTTTGTTACATTCAATGATTGTTAAAAAGAAAAAAGAAAATTTAAACTATCAATGAATCATAACATACAGCAACATCGGATTACAGATCAGATGATAGATCCAATCTGAAATTACTCAATAGAATCTTTCCTTATCTACAACAAAGTAAAAAAAAGTTTCCTGAAAGGCACAAGTCATAAAATCCATGACTTGCACTATTGCTAAATTAGCTTATCTATTTGCAAAAGAAAATATCGATCCAAGTATAATCAAACTCGGCCACTTAGAACCACCTTATCATCTCCTAAATTCTAAGTATCAAAAATATCCATCCATAATTAGCTTTTATCTAAATCGATCGATTTCAACAAGAGATAAATTTCTGGCGAATCTTCATCGCGAGGTTACGTAAAATGCCGTTAGAAAACTAAAGCGGCGCGCAATATAAGAAAGAAGAATTCATAACCTCACCTACGAAAATGTAAATCCTGTCTACGCCGCTCTTTACCTCGGCAAAGGCCAGGTATTTGGTCCAGGGCTTGCTGTCATCTTTCAACGTCTTCTCCAGGGTCTCTTTAATCGCTACGACTCGCGCCATCCCGACTGCTTTTCCACTTTTTGCTGCTTCTCCGGACGCAAATATGCGCGTTTCTGCTGTGAAAATCCGTCCGGCGGTACTAGGTTCGCTTTTTTGTGCCCGAAGTGCAGACACGTCGTTGCGGCCGTTGAAGGATTGTTAGTTATGCGGCCGCGCGAAGAACACGCCGGTGACACCTGCCGGTGATTTTTCAAGGACGGAGATGGAGATTTTTTTATCGCCCAATTCCCAAGGGTATTATTATTAACAATAGTATTAATATTATTATTAACTAGTTGTGATTAAAGAAATTCTTTATTTCGACCAAATTTACATTGTTTATTTGGTTCAAGATTTTTGTTTATTTCGACCATCTAACCTGATAATTTTTCTAAGAAATTGCCGACATCGAAAATTTTGTTTTCTTTGTGGGACGATCTTCCTTTGTTATTTGAATATTAAAGTGCAACAATTACTTGGTAATTCGAAAATTTGAAAGTGCGAAAAAATAAATTTCTATACAAGTTAATTTTCAAAAAGATGTTCTTAGCTAAGAATATCTTTTAATTGGCTAAGAAATATATAATTGTTTTTAAAAATTTTGCATTAACTTTATAGAGAATATAAAGTAGTTTATATAGAGAAAAATAGGCAATTTATTTTTTTTGTACACAAAAAGCTTAAAAGTAATGAAGTGCTAATATTGTCATTGGTTTGTATTTTCTATTTAATACCTTATAATAAGAAATATTGGAATAAATTTCGAATTTCTAACCTCAAAATGTAGTATGAGGCGTACGTTAAAAGTTAAAAGTTCTACACTGCTGAATTATGATAATCATAATCATAAAATTAGATAAAATATTTTGATCGTATATAATGAATAAATTAATTCTGAATATTTGTAATAAAAAAATAAAGCGCACGTAGCGCGCCTGAGTTTAACTAATTATTTTAAATTTACCACTTTTTTAAGTGAGCAATGCTACCAACTTTGTTATCCTCAGTCGATAATAATGATCATTCTCAAAATAAACCTTTGACAGTTTGTTTATGCAGCAATAAATGTTATTTTTTTTTTAGAATAACTTAAAAATTTATCGTATCAACAAAAAAATTTTTTACAATTTAAAGAAAATGAATATTTTAAAATTTTCGTAATTCTTAACTGTTCTTAGAATCACAATTCCCAAGGTCCCATGGTGTAATGGTTAGCACTCTGGACTCTGAATCCAGCGATCCGAGTTCAAATCTCGGTGGGACCTTTATTTTTCCTTTTTACTATTATAAGTATAATTTTTTCACATATTTTTTTTTATAAAATCATTCGTTTTTAACCTTTAAATTCCACGAGTGATCTATACGTTTAATACAAATTAGATAGTCCAGAATAAACATAAAAAAAAAATGCTTTAAAAGTTATTTTATTGAATTTATGCAAATGATATAGTATTATGCTTTAGAAATAGCTCAGAATAGTAAAAAAAGAAGAAAAGATAGATAAGAATAGAGGTAACGATTCATAATAGTTGCAGATTACCAAAGTAAAGAATAACACGTGGATTACAATCGCCGAATATTGCAGATCTCATTAGGTCCTAAGAGAAGTAGTGCATTACAATTAGCTATTTATTAGGAAACTATTTAAATGCTCTATAACGTATAAATTAAAGTATTTCAACTTCTGGGAAGTAATGGTCCGAAAACTAATTGATGCCTTATGACCAGGAAGACGGAAGTGGGGTATTAAGAATTTAATTAAATAGCGCCCTTTCTCTGGCTTAAAGCGAAAATTGTAATGCATTTTAGCATTAAATTGTAACATTACGTTTGCACGAAATATGATATACGCAATTTGTTTTAGCCTTAGACTTTCCCCAAATAACTCATGATGGACAGAGTCGTAGATGGACGGATGATAACAACCAGTGGATAAATAGAATTTTTTATAATTGGAGATAGATAGATTATTATAGATGTAGATTTATTTGTATTAGCCTCTCTAAAGTAGAATAAGTGAAAATTCACTTATTCGAAGTGTATATGCACTTATTCGCTATGTTAAAAGTCTTCCCTGTCGGAAAGACCTGATAAAATGATGCAAAAGCTTCATACCGGTATCGGGTTTTATGTGGCTTTTGCACCAATTTTACCAAATGTTTATAAGGTTTTATCGGACCTTTCCCATGGGGTTCTACATGCAATAAGTGAATATTCACTTATGCAAGTGACAATCATGTAAGGGCTGAGAAAATTAAAATTTTTATGTTATTTTTCACTTATAAAAAAGTGAATTTTCAAACTAATATTTTCATTTATTTACGCGTGACAACCATACTCACTTCCAAAATAAGTGAAAATTTCACTTATTCTACTTTAGAGAGAAGGACGATACAATACAAATTAAGTTAAAAACTAACAAGGACGGTGTACGACATTTGGGTAATGGATTTTCCTGTAACTTTGGGATATGTTTTCTAATGTTAAAATATGAAAGAAGCCGCGTCCCTTCGGCCTAACGCTCGATTTTTCAAAAGTTATATGCTCTTTTAGCGAAAATCTAAGAAAAATCGATTTTTGTTTAATCACTTATAAGTTTTCAACTATTAACGGTACAGTATTTTAACTCCCCGCATTTGAAAGGTGAGATCAAATCCTATCGATTAAAAAAAAAAGACATCCAAAAATCTTTATTTGTTCCAAAGTTATAATTAAATAAATATTTACAATAAAATTATGCTAAAATTATATGAGTAAACTTTTTATGTTATTTTAAGGGTTATTCTTTGTTTGACTCTAACTTTTGAACAAATAAAGATTCTTGGATGTCTTTTTTTTTTAATCGATATGATTTGATCTCACCTTTCAAATGCCGAGAGATAGAATACTGTACCATTTAATTGAGAAGTTATAAGTGATTAAACAAAAATCGATTTTTCTTAGATTTTCGCTAAAAGAGCACATAACTTTTGAAAATTCGAGCGTTAGGCCGGACGTACGCGGCTTCCTTCACACTTTAACATTTCAAAACATATCCCAAAGTTATAGGAAAATCCATTACACAAATGTCGAACACTCTCCTTGTAGGTGTAAAAGGTACAATGCAAAAATGCTAATGTACACGTAGTTTGAGTAAGTTCATGCGAATTGGAGGAGGTGCTTCTTCATCGATGATTTGAAACTACTGAGTGAGGGGGCTGTGGCGAATTTCAGCAGGGAGTTTATTACAAAAATGCGCACCTTGAATCTGAAAAGACTGTATTCCAGCCTCAGGAGAGGAGAGGAGGAGGAGGATTTATATTATCAAGGGAAATAATGAATCTTACGTATTTTATTACGAATTCCAAAGTATTTTATTTTAGCTTTGGTATAATACAATACTTTGAGTTATGTTTGTATAGAGAACGCAAAAAACGTTCTTTTTGTTATCTATATAAGCGTTTGACCACATGCTAGCGAATCTTCAAGTATCAGTCAATCGCTGCATTCACGTCACATATTATTTCACAGAAATCTTACGTGCTAATCTTGTCCTTAAAGCTATAACATTTTTTTATTACATGTATATGACTCAACCGTAAATATACAAACTTAATGAGTTGATATGCTTTATTATGTACTTTTTTGTAAAAATACTCATTGTGGTATCTTTTAGAAATTAAAAATATGTATTTTTTAATAAGTACATTTATTATATACTATATATAGCACATATGCAAGTTGGGAAGAAGGTCTAGCAGAAATAATCGAAATATTACTAATTTGGTTAAATCACACCATCATTACAAAAATTCAAAATTTAAGTTTCAATAAAATATAATTATTGAGAATTTTTTTAGAAAATAGAAAATTTCAGACTAAACGTTTAATCTAATTTTTTTTTATTAATACAATGTAAATTTAAAGGTATTTAATTTTATACATTACTTAGTTTTTATAACAATTCTTATTCTTCTTATTTATAAAAGAAAATAAATTTTATCCATTACAAAATGTACAAAATTTTGACCTCTTCATTTACATAAATTTATGGTAACATTGTCAATGTTTGGTAAATATCGATATTTCAATTTTCACTTCTCGAAATAATAGTAGTCGACGTACAAGCTATACCTCATCAACTATTACTTGATGTAAAGTATTTTCTTTTGTTTATAAAATAAAAGTATGAAAACAATCCTATGACTCGAGTTACATATTAAAAAAACGATTTAATTCTTTAAAAACTTTCATTATTAAAGAAATGACATTGAAATACCAACATTTGCACACACCTCTCTTACGGCTACTCGCAACTATTCACATTCTTTCTCCGCCGTAATCTCTCAATAATTTAAGTGCCAAGAAAAAAAAAACAGAAAAAAAATAAAAACAGGAGCATACAAAAGTCATTCATTCAGTCGAACCCTTAAAATAAGACGAACGCTTAGGTGTCTGTAAAAGTTTGTTTTCAGCGGCCCGCATTTTTGCGCACTTAAAGAGTAGCGCGATTATCGTAAGTATAGCCCCGGCGAAGGATATGACACCAAGGACGACGAGAACGATGAACCAGCTCTTGAAAGTGCCAATCCTGTCGGCAAAGTCGCAGTTGCAATTATCACTGTCGCTCAGATTCAGAGCGGAGAAGTTTACTGGCCTCAGCGAAATGAGTCGAGTCTCCTCGACGGACACGTGCCGCCGCTTCGTCGTGTTGGCCGGCTTTCTCACGAACTTGTACGTTATCGAGTACGTGAAATCTTGCCCGTCGTAGGAGCCGGTCGCGCTGTAGAATTGGACTAAAAGTGCATTACCAGTGGATACAATCGGTACCTGGGAACAGAGAATCGTTCTAATTATACCAAAGGTCCACGCGTAAACTCGATAGATTCATGCATTTCCTTAACTTACCTGTATATTATTAATGTCGCCGTGGGCGGCGTCGCAAAACGACCAGACGAGAAAGTCACTGTCCGGATGGGTGCCGTTAAATACGGCGAGCTCGTTCCCGGGACAGTCTTCCAGCGTCTCGTTCCTCCTGGCGGGCTTGTAAACGATCTCCTGATCGGTCGCCTCGGCCCTCACGATTTTCAGCAGCACCGAGACCCTCTCGCTGCTCTTCCCCGTGAATCTGTAGGTGCAAAGGGTGTTGGGCGGGTACCAGCTCCTCGGCGACTTGACGCTGTCCCGCGTCCTCTCGCTGCTCCTGTACACGAAGTCGCAGCTGAGGTGATGCCGGTCCGAGGTACCGGAGGCCGGGCTCATGAGGGCGGTCGCCTCGGGCGGGGCGTCCGTTTCCTGGAGGCTCAGGTGGAAGCCGTCGTGCATTATGGTGCCGTCGCGCTCGGCGTGAAACTCGAGGATGACGTTGCGGCCGCGGGAGAAGATCTGCGGTATGCGACCCTCGCCGCAGAATTTACCGATCTCGAGGACGCGGCCGTTCACGCTCTCCAGGAGGGCGAGGTAGTCGCCTACGCAGCTGCTGCTCCCGAGTTTCGTCGACGATCCGTCGTGAGGTCGTCGGCGTCGCAGGTAACGCTGCTGGTGGTTGTGACGGTCGAATAACGCGGAATTTGACCGCTCGGGGGACGACCTGATTACGTTGGGAATTTAATTCTCGTGGCGAAAACCGAAAACAAAAAAAAAAAAAAAGAGAAAGCTCACCTGTTTTTCGACCAGAACAGTTGATCAGTCTTGGGATTCTTTCTGAGCTTGGTCAGCTCGTTGACGGAACGATCTCGGTCGGTATCGTCCTCGGCCTCGTCCACCACGGCCGCACTCCACCTCGCGTAATCGGGGTTCGATTTTTCGGCGCGACGATGCTGGCCACCCCCGTGTCTCATTCGTCTGCCGTCAGTGTCCTCCGAGCGATTCGTCTCGAGGCTCTCCCGAGATCCGTTTGGCTTCCTCGACTTACCGCTATCGAGCCCCGACTCGGTCAGTCGATGCTGACCCCTCGAGCGTCTTCGGGGCTGCTTCTTGTGCTTCGCTCTCGGATTTTCGGGGGCTGACTGCCTCTGTCCGATTATCATCTCCTCCTCCTCGTCCCGATCTGTTCAAGAACGCACCCTTATAATACAAGCGGGGGATCAGGTATGGATTTGAGAGGACTTATTTAGTGCGGGGATATCGTTTTATTGTTCCGGCTTACTTTCTTCTTTTAGCCTACGCGGGCCTTTATCGTTATCGGACTTTTTCTTTATTTCGAATGCTGTATATATCTGATCGGACAATGGGGAAGGTTAATGTTTTCTTCTACGCGGGATTTATTGCTCTGAACGCGTATTATTTTGAGAAACAGAATAAATGCGTACGGATTTAAACTGTATAAAGTATTGGAAATTTAGTAAATACGATAAGTTCACCTCCAATTATATTGGATTATTTACTGCGGCGTTTAATCGCGGGAGAGTTTTCAATCGCATAAATAGATAACTGCGCGAAGCTTAAAAATAAATACACTAACAAAGATTGACCTACGATAAAAATATTAAAATCAAACTTATTAAAGTGCAGTAGATTTTAAAGAAAATTTAAAAAATTGAAAAGCCAGAGAAAATTCAAAGATATTATATAAACCAGCACACTGAGAGACCAAGGTTTGGAAAATTTACAAAGATATTTGTAAAAATTAGCAACCTAGTTGGTAAAACGATCACAGATTACGAGAATAAAAATTTTTACCTACTAGACTGGCAAAAATTACAAGCTTGTTAAAAATGACAAAAATCTAGCCTCGTAGTCTGTGATCGCCTTACCAATTAGATCGGTAATATTTCCAAATAATTTTGTCGATTTTACGAACTTTGACGGCTCAGTGCAGGAAACAAAGTCCAACCCTTACCCGTGTTCACTCCCGGCGCGCTCTGATCGTCCATCGTTTGCTCGGGGCCGGGTATCAGCACCGGGCCTCCCGTCCCGGTGTCGAGGTGCTCCTGCTCGCAGAACTCGGACCTGCAGGCCTCCTGGCTCGTGTGGTTCATCAGATTGTAGAGGTCCTCGGGCGTGCCGCCTATCCGGAACCTGCCGACGCTCGACTCGAGGGCGATCCTGCAGCGGATCCCCCGCGGATAGACGCCCGGGTAGCCGGGCGAGGTCAGTCGGCAGCTTCTGCGGTCGTTGCGCTGCGAGCAGTCGAGCGGACACTCGTTCGTGGACAGCGCCGGCGTCGCGACTCCCTGCTGCTGCTGCTGCACGTGGTGGCGCTCGTTCGCCAGGCGGACGGGCAGGATGGAGAACTGGGCCGAGAATATCACCGGGTTGTCGGCGGCGAAGCGGCTCTCAGAGTCCAGAACCACCGTGAGGTCGGGACCGCGGCGTAGGAAGAGCCTGTGGATGGTAGAAAGAAACTCTGTTTATTTATCTATCTATTTTTTTTTTTTTTTTTTTCAATGAAACTTTTCGTTTCGGTTTTTAGCTGAAACTCGACGTTCGTTTTTCTTAAAAATTCTATTTTATCAAAAGATGCTATTTTAAAAACTTGATCAGGGAATAAAGCCACGACGATAAATCAAGCGTATCATAAAAAAAAAAAAGAGCTTCGTACGCGCGCCGCGCGTGGCTAAAGTCAAGCCTAATACGATGAACCGCGGGAAAAGCCAAAAGCCGGCAGTCTGCAGCGAATCGACCGCGACAAATCACCGCCTGTTCATGCCCGAACGAAGCACCCCCGGCGAAAGGTGCTGCATTTAAGGGTTGCCCGACGAGGCTGCTGTGTACATAATAGCCTCTAGGCGCGCGGCGACGAGTCGCGCTCGCTTCCTTCGAGCTCGGCGCGCGAGTCGGCCCGTGTTTCGGACGCGGATCTATTATAGGTGGGAACGTGTATTTAGGGGAACGCGGCAAGAGTGCGCGAGTGTTATGGGGGGACTACTCTTGTCTGTTTGTTCCGCGCAGCTCGGGGAGAGCGAGGCGCTTTGTTAAGGCACACGGCCGCGGGGTGTTTGCTTCACGGATGAAGATTGACGATGGGAATTTGATTTCTTAGCGCCGACTCGATGTCAAGCTCACTTAAACGCCACTCGAACGCGCAGCTTCCGAATTGTCCCTTCGATTTACAAAGCTTTCTTATGACTGTTTGTCTTGCTGTATTTATATATAAAAGCGAAAAATTGTCCGCGAGTCGTTCCTCGAGGAAAGATTGAAATAAAACTGCGCCCCGTAAATCAGGGAGGACTTTGATGCAAAGCCGAGTTCATTGATCTTGCTCGCGGGAGCTCGGCGATGGCAGCACTTCGGCCAGCGGCCAAATTTCGCCGGTCGAGTCATTCGCTCGCGCGCGACGTGTTTTTTCATGTAAATTCGAGAGAAAGAGAGAGAGAACGAAAAAGCCGCGCGCCAAGCGGCGACAATGAAGCTCGGGCGATCGCGAAAAACCGACGGCCGTGTTTTTGAATCAACAGGAGCTCCGCACTTGATACCCGAGGGAGGGAGATCTATTTTCGCTGGGGCTTGCGCCCGGGACAAAGTGCACTTTATCCCGGAACAATGTTGGATTACGTTCAAATTGCCAAATAAACCGGGCCTCCGGCGAACAATTTCATTTAAACAATTCGGTATTTTCTTACCGTCGACCGGCGCGCCTATCTGTACGCAAACGCGAGCCGTTCGAAATAGTTTTGCGGTCAAATTTAGTTTCGGGAAACTTTCGAGAGTATAAGAAATTTTTTGCGAAGCTTTCTTTATTCGAGTACATTAATTTAGATCTGAACGGGGGATTTGTCGTTCGCAAAGAGCTCGTTTAGCTTCTGAATAATTGCCGCGGCGCTTAAAAATAAACAGATCGGTCAAGAGCTAAAAACAAGCCATTCATTTAGAGCTTTTAATTCGATTCTTTCATTTACTTTTCCATTTGTTTTTTTCGAGCGTTCCCCCGCTTGCTTTAAAAATGAAATCCAAAGCTGAAAAATGTTTGACGCGGCATTTCACACCTATTCCCGTTAGAAACGAGAGAATCATCCATTGTTTCGCGCCTCCTTTGAATGTCTCCCTCGCAACGAGCCTCTCGTTTCAAAAGGCAAACGGCGGGAAAGCCACGAATCGGAAATCCCCGATGAAAGTAGACGCGCGCGCGCGCGCAAATGAAAAACGTCTTTGTTCCTCGTCGGTAGGCGCAGACTCGGCGCCCGGAAGGCGCGGAAGGAGCGGCTTGTTAAAAAGTCGGTCGAGCGTCGCGAAGGGCCGCTGTGCACGCGGAGCCTGTTTTCGCAGCGGCGGCGCGGCCAAATTGAGCGGATTCCGCGGCGCGGCGGCGAACGCAGTTCACTCGCGCTCTCTGATGTGCGCGGCTAATAGCCGGGGCGCTCTCGCTCCCCCCTTTTTATTCGGCAGCGCGCTGCCAAAGTAAACCGGAGGAGCAGCTCGGAGACTCTTTGTCTTTACGTCTTTGCGTGTCTCGCGGTTAAATGCGCCGCCGGGAGTCTCCGAGGCTTTTCCAGTGACTGCTGTCTCATTGTTTTTCGTGGCATTGTTGATGTAATAAAGGTTAAATGAGCTTCGGCGCCGAAAGACATTTAGCCTCGGAATGCCTCTGAGTTTACGATAATGGATTAAGACTTTGAGCTAGTTTTCCCTTCGCTTCTATTTGTTATTTTTTTTTCTTTTAATAATTCCCTACTTTCCTCCTTCCCTCGAATTAACGGCATTTTAGATCGACTTATTTTTGGCCCCGTTAAGTATAACGCGCCGCTTTTATCGTCACACTAAAACGTCCATTATGAAAAATTGCCTAGTTAGCCGCGGGATCATCGGGGGAGACGGGCTTTCCTGGAATCCGGCGGGTAAAGCGGAAAACTTTGCAGACAGGACAGCCGGGCGCACATCAGGACGTCACCGTAAAAATGTCACAGTCGAGCGACAGTTTTTTTCGCGAACGAATTCACCGCCGCGGTTATTTTTTTTATTACCTTGTCGCGTTGCCAGTTACGTGTCCGCAGTAACGACCTGCACTCTCGTCGAGATCCTCGGCCTCCTCGGAAAATTGAACGTAAGCTCCCTCGCACCTCGCGTTCCTCAGAACGCCCACTTGCATTCTTCGGATCCTCATCTCGATCATCTGGAAAATCAATTTGCACCACTTTTCAATTGAATGTATAATTCTTGATAAATCTCCTTATTTTTCACTTGGTCGCTTTTGAGCATTCGATAATTCTGTGTTCGTTTTATTGCATTTATTATTTAGAATAAAGTACTGATATTAAGTATAATGATAGAATGTATTACATTAAATATTTTAGTAAAAATGTTATTTTAGTTAAACTTTTAATATATATAGGTTCTATAGGGGTGTCAATAATTGGGACTACTTTACAATTTGGGAAGCTTAATTAAGCATCTGAAACCTCGAAATATGCTTTACAGTATATTATATAAGTAAATTTAATAATCTGTCCTCTGTAGAGGACAGACGACTGGAAGGATTAATTGCATCGGATCCTTTTTGCTGAGAACTAGTTAAAAAGACGCGCGTTTGCATACTACGGCGTATCGACTGGTTTCCGAAGTTTCTAATCGATTTATCGGACCGAGTTTCACGAAATGTCCGGCTCGCGTTACAAAATTTTACCACCGAAATAGCGGATGAGTTTCCCAACGTAAATTGGAATTGTTCATCTCCCGTTGCTGAATCGTTGCCTCTAGTTTTCCAAGAACGTGCCGATCGGATATTCCCGTTGCGAAATTGAAGTTTGTGCAATTGTTATTAGCTTTTAGCGGTTATGTCAAATCATTTACGTTACGTATTATAATTTTTATTCAAGCTTTTAAATTTAAATAAATTTAATAGACTATCGCGACGAATTCTTAGATCTAAAATCGTTGACTTACTTGAGGATCTTTTGAAGGTGCCTTTATTCTTACTACGCATCTTCCCATCCTTCCAGTCCATCGGATCCATCCCACTGAATGTCTCACTGTTCGATTACATCCTAAAATCAAGAAAACGTCGTTTAACTTTTATATAACGATAAAGTGAAAGGTATGGATAAAACAATAAAGAATCGCCCACGAAACGCACCCAATTATATACCTAAAGTACAAAAAAGCCGTTCTAACAGGCAGCTTATACGTTCTTCGAAAACCCCCAGGCCCGAGTGAGAGCTCAACATTTTTTAAAGAACGACGCTCCCTCGTAATAAGCAATAATTTTCCCACGCGTCTCCGTACCTCGATAAAATCCCGAGCCCTTAGAAGAGCGGACGACGATAAGGGCGGATTCCCGCTCCCAGCAAATAGCGATATTTCGCGCTATTTGTTTATCTCCCCGGAGCCGCCTCCCCCGGAGGAGAGATTTTCATTAGCCGAACAGAACGTTCCCCCCTCCCCCGTACTCGATAAGGAATTTATATCGCCGACAGCTCGTCGAGTTGGCGCGCGTGCCGGGTGAGAGCATGATTTATTGCGCTTAGAGTCTCTCTGCACGCCTCGTTGGCCACGCGCCCGAAAAATCACACGCGACACCACTCTGCGTTCGGGTGTATCGTTGCAGCCGCTTTGTACTAGGGTAGATCACGACGATGGGATTAAGCGGGTGCTTCAGGAGTTACGGGGAGCTTTTGCTTCTGGGCTCCGGGATCTTTGTTTGCTGTGTTCTCGCGAGAGGCGTACTTTGTCATCGGCGAATAATAAATTAGATCTTGATTAATGCCTTTTTCTTTTCTTAAATTTTTAAACATTTTTTTCGGTTTAAAAACAGTTGCTTTTGCTTTTCACGAGGATAATACCGTCGTTACCAATTCCGAATAAAAAATGAAAGTTGAAAAATACCGGCAGTAACACTATATCGCAGGCAAGAGAGAGGATTTTAAAAATCCGCATAATTGCCAATTAGAGTGAACATTTTCAAAAATGTCTACACTCCCCTTCCAAAAGGCCACCGAATACGACCGGAAATAAACCATTAAAACATCTGGAAATCCCGCTGCTCCGCAGTCGAAAACAATGAACCAGCGAAACAGAGCGACAGCGACAAAAAAAATCAAGCCGGACACCGTCGCCCGGATTCGGTCCGGCAAAACTCGTGTACGCCGCTTTTCCCCGGCGGCTCGCTCGAACCCCGCGGAGCCGCCTCAATTCCCCTCCTAACTTGTCCCCCGCGAACGCAGGAATCCACGAGGGGACGATACCCGGAGCAGGGCGGCGTGTGTGCATCGCGCGCGCGTTACTCGCAGGAGATACACCGACAAGAGAGAGAGAAAGAGACACGTGCGCGCGAGGATTTTCCGGGCGCATTATCGATATCGCGCTCCCGCGAAAACGAGGGAATTACTGTTTTACTCCGGCCGGCGAGTCGAGGATTAGCTTACTCGAAGCGGCGGCGCCGGATCGAGAGAAAGAGGGAGGTAGAGAGAGAGAGAGAGAGAGAGAGACGCCAGACGGGGTGGAGTAGCGAGATAGCGCGAGGAGGTAGGGGACCGAGCGGGAATTAGTAAGAATTGAGTTACGGGGGTGCACGCCTTTTCGTTCGGCTGCGCCGCGCTTCGACCGCGGAAAGGGCTGGGAAATTTTCGGCGATTCCGACCGACCGAGAACAAAGGGGCCGAGCGTTTATATTTATTTGGATAAAACTCGGGCGAACGATTACCCCGAGGTTAATTCTTAGGCGCATATAATTTATTAAATGCAAGATGACTTTTGCCGACGGCGAAGCACCTTAAGCCGCATACAGGAATGAGCAAACAGAGCCGCGGGGAGAAATATCGCCGCCCGATACGTCAGCTCGAGGGTCGAAAGAAGTATAAGGCAAGAAGTTCGGAGGGTGGCTGCTAATCCGACGACTTTTGCCGATTACCCGGCCTCGTAACTGCCCCTCGTTTAGTTCCGACTGTCCACGGCGATTACGTTCCCCCTTCTCCCTTTTCACGTACAGCGGATATTCGCGGCTTGTACGTATACTTTTTTTATTTTCGAGGCTCCCGGGAGAGGCAATCGGGAAAAAGAACGAGGCAACCCCGTAACGTCTTATGCGCGGGATGTCGCTTATCGGTCGAGTCGTGGATGTAAGCGGTTTAGAGGGCTGCTCGATGAGAAGCTTTAATTTTTGAGTAAAAAGTCGTACGCGAGCATTTAGTTTCTTTTGCACGGAGTCTGCAAAGTATGTAAGTTTTCGGGTGTAACTATAATAAAAACGCTTTTGATCGTCAAGCCGACGAGATTCAACGTGAATTGCATTTTGCGGCTTGCGATACATTCGGCAAATTTCGAATTTTCCAAGCTGCTTCGCTCGCCTCTCCTAATTACAAATTAAAATGGCGTACAGATCGGGGAAAAAGCCTTCCGCCGCGAGTCCTGGCATTCGACGCGGATTCTTTTTAACTAATCCCTCCCCGTCTCCCCATTTCCCGGGCTTCCTTTTCATTTTTGTTTTCTTTTTTTTTTTTTTTTTTTTGTTGAGCGATGCGTTTCCGGGCTCCGGCCGCTTATCGCCGCGCGCTTTCGAGGATGGGATTTCGCGCGCGGACGTTTAATTATATAAGGAAGCCCGTTGTTGCGCGCTCCGCGTCGACGGCCTGCCCCGCTGGGATTCTCCCTCGTCGGCGCTCGCGGATTTTTTTTTTTTTTTATATGAAATTAGAGCTGAAATCTTGCTTAATTTTTAATCTGGCCGATTGCGCGCGGTCGACTAAATCTTGCCGAGTATCTTTCTCTGTTTAAAGCCGCGCTTCAAAAGGGTCGCCGAGTCTTCCGCGCGTAAATCTCTCCCGGGCTGCGTGCTTCGCCTGTTTCATCACTGTGCACGACGAAAAATGTAAGCGAATTTTCGTTTGAAAAAATAATGAGCTTTAGAGCAGAGGCATTGCATTAATAAGATAGACGGATAATGCTTAATGTGCAATTATATTTTTAAACAGATTTCATGCTAATTTCCAAGTGCAGGATTATATAGTTCATTTTTATTTAAAAAAAAATGCGTACTAATTTAGCGTTGAATATGATAATCTAGTTAAGAATAATTTAAAATTTCGTATGAACAGTATTATACTGTTGTCAAAAAAACTAAAAAAAAAAAAAAACATTCACGTAATTAATAATCGGTAGAAATGCGTGCTTTAAGAAATTTTTTCAATAAAAACTGAAAGCATATACTTTTAACGAGGAAACGCCATAATTAAGCTCGAACGGTGCGTAAGTCATGAAAGCCATTCACATCACAAATAATTAAAGTCGGGGACGGCCTGAAAAAGGAGCTCTCGCAATAGCCCTGCGCAAAAACCTCTCTCTCTCTCCTCTCTTTCAGTCTCGCGAAGCTCGTCGAAGCGCGCCCAGAGGAGAACTAAACTAAATTAGGGTAACGCGCCCGACTCGATTGTACTCGCTCTCATGTACTATATTATAACGCCGTCGGCGGCGCCGGCAAGAAAGCGAGAGTGTCGCGTGCGTGGAGCTCGCCAAGGAAAATGAGAAATTGCTCGTCGGTCCATGCTGGATGAGGAGGAGGAGGCATAATGGACGCGGAAAATCCAAAGTCGAGGATGAGCCCTCGACAAAGGCGGCGCTGCAGTCGAGCTTTAATGGGAAAGCAGTCGATTCTAGTTAAGCCGCGATTGAAAGGGAAAGTATATATATATATATATACCTTTGTGCTGCTCTTTACTCCCCCCCTCCCCTCCGACCCCGACAGGCAGCGTGAAGAGTCAGAGATAGCGACATTAAGGGATGAATTTATCATTTATGCTCGATTTAATTTTTATCGAAAAGACAGAGATTCTGAAGAGCGGCGCGAGGACTCTCTCGCCCCCCCCTCCCTGCGTGGTTTATGTAAGAGGAGATAATGAGGGCGCTCATGCGAAAGTGCGTGACGGTTAACGCTATTATTATCGGCAGTGATTGTTACGGACTTGGCGTCCGATGAGAAACGGCCGCTATTCCGATCTCGCTTTTCTTCCCTTTCCGATTATCGTCCCGGATTTTCCTTCGCTTTCTTGTTATGGGATGGTCGCTGTTAATTATTGCTAATTGCCTGCCGAGGCTCTTTTACGAGAATATCTGATTACGTTGAAGGTAAAATAGTCGCTGGAATATAGCAGTTAAAAGCCTTAAGGGGGTTATATACTGATTTTTCCCTCCTATAAAAAGCCCTGAAAAAAAAATCTGTATGATTATGGTTTCTTT
>JAWWML010003733.1:0-46175 GCA_035047165.1 Ormyrus rosae
TTCGCCTCGGCCGACAATTACGTGTGATCTGAGACATTTCTTATTTTACTGGCCTAGGTATGTAATATACTATTTTTTCAGTTTTCAACTTTTTACACAAAAACTAGTTGACAAAATGGCTTGAAAATTTTACAGATTATAGCTATATCTATTCTTAATTACCATAATTTTTTCAGAGCAATTGATAATTTAATATAAGAGTTATAAGCTTTAAAAAACCACGTTTTTTGTTAAAAACAAAACAACCATAAGATGTAATTGTTTTTTTTTTAACTATAGGTATTTTTGTGCTCTTTAAAATGGTCTTTGTTCGACTGAAATATCTCAATCTTATAATTAAATAAATTAACATTAAATTTTTCGAAAATCGAAAATTAACAATAAAACGAAAACGAATAAGCTAAACAAAAAAAGAATTTTTTTGCCATCACACAAAATGAAAAAAAATGAGCTGTGAAAGATGCAAATCCGTTCAGTAGAAGCTGAGACCCAAATGTATAAACACATACACACACACACACATACATCCATACAGAAATTTTTAAAAACCATTGATTCTTATTCCTGATACCTCAAAATACAATTATAACATGTTTTTAGAACAACTCTACAAATTACTATCACAAAGCTTCCTCTAGGAGGAAGCAATAATTTAAATTAAACTAGAGTCCACTATATTGAGAAAAAAATATAGTTGGACCAACGTGTTCACATTTTAACCTGTCTTCTTGTTTTAGCTAATAAGGAATGATGAACTCCTAATGAATGATGTTTTTAAAACAACTTCAAAGTGCGTATCTTTTACTCACATAGCATAAATACTTCTACTTACGTAAAATATTTGTTAACAAATATTCATTTATAAACTTTTCCTCTTGTTAAAAAGTAAATCAATGCTTAAAAATTCTTCATTTGTATATAG
The DNA here is from genome assembly GCA_035047165.1 of Ormyrus rosae. Classification (NCBI taxonomy): domain Eukaryota; kingdom Metazoa; phylum Arthropoda; class Insecta; order Hymenoptera; family Ormyridae; genus Ormyrus; species Ormyrus rosae. Next base: position 923 of record JAWWML010003733.1, read on the forward strand.
CTTACATAAATAAAGAGCTTTATCTTATTTTAAAGAATTATCTCCATCCATTCATATCATCAGGAAAATCATGATGTTTACAAAAAAGTTTATCGAGTTGATATGAATATCATAATATAAATTGTATGAAAAAATAACAGCAATACTCAGTACTTCTGCAAATCCCAACGGAATATAACACTTGAATATCAACATGGATAGACCGATTATTAATATTAGCGAAGGAAAAATTCAAGGTATTAAATTAAAAAGTGTTCTTGGATCCGAATACTTCGCTTTTAAAGGTATGCCTTACGCTCAGCCTCCAATTGGTACTTTAAGGTTTAAGGTAAATTAAAGTTATATTTTTTATTGCAAACTGTTTTCTTTCGATAATGCTTAAGAGCTTTAAATATGTAGGAACCCCAAGCTCCTGTAAAATGGCCTGGAGTCCTTGATGTATCAAAGCATGCAAGTGACATTCCAATGCAAAATCAAACAGACCATACTAAGCCAGATGGTGTACTTGGAAGTGAAGATTGTCTTTATTTAAATGTGTATACGAATTCTCTCAATGAAAAGAAAAGACCAGTTATGTTTTACATCTACGGTGGAGGTTTCGTCGAAGGAACAGGAAACGATGTCATGTATGGAGAAGACTATTTTGTTACAACTGACGTGATTTTAGTCACGATTAACTACAGATTAGGGCCGTTTGGTAAAGTAGACTCTCGCAATGTTGTTGTTTTTTTTTTAAAAAAATGTAAATCGAAATTCCTTAATTTATATAATTCTTATTTTAATTAATTTTGGTAGGCTTTCTTAATCTTGGTCATGAAGTGGCACCAGGCAATCAAGGATTAAAAGATATTATCTTTGCATTAAAATGGACGCAAAGAAATATTGAAGCTTTTGGTGGAGATTCTGATAATGTCACAATATTCGGTAACAGCGCTGGATCAATGATATGCCACTTATTTACTTTATTACCGAATTTAAAAGGTACATACATTTTACTTCTAAAAAATTCTCAATTTGATGAAAATTACGATCAAAGTTTTATATACAGGATTATTCCATAAAGCTATTTTACTAAGCGGTACTGTTTTCATGATGAAAAGTTTAAAAGTCAATTCTGATTTTAAAAATGGGTTCAAAATTGCTTCACTTCTTGGAATGAATTCTGATAATCCAATAGAAGTGATTGAATTTCTTCGAACAGTTCCTGCTGAAAAACTTATCGAATTAGAAACTAAAATTCTGTCAGAAAGAGTAAGTAAAATCAATACCAAGCCAATATAAATAAAAACTTTATAATTAGTCGTATTTTTTTTAAATTCTTTCTTTTGGGATACAAGAAAAACATTACTAAAAAATAAACGGATATATTATAATATAGCATTAAAGCGATGATTGCTATGATATTGTGCCACACGATTAAGGCAATGTAAAAATCTGTGATGTCTAACATTCAATTAATTTTTCTGTCCTTCTATACTTACGGTAGGAAAGAAGAGTGTTAAATATGGCTGAATACGCTCCAATATTTGATGGAAATTTTACAAAAGATCCGGTTATACCACTGCCAATCAAAGATTTATTAAATAACGATACCGATATACCAGTTGTAGTAGGAGATACTGTTCACGAAAGTCTATTAATGTTAGCAGGTACCATCTTTAATTAGATTTAATATCATTGATTGATTTTTGATTACCTTTAATACCATTGATTGATTTTTGTAGGCAGTTTTACTGACGAAAATTATAAATATTACGATGATAACATAGAAGAGATGGTAGAAAATATGCTGATGTTGAAAGATCCAAGCCAATTTCCTGAAATTATGAAACTCATTCGGGAATTTTACTTAAAGAATAAACCAATAAATCGCGAGACTATTTGGAATTTAATTCATTTATTGTCCAATCTTACTTTCATTAATAATAATAGAAAATATATCGACTTGCGAAATGAGCATGCAAACGCCCCTACTTATTACTACAGATTTTCTTTTTTAGGAAATGAAATCTCATTTTACCAATACGATTATGGGACACAGCCCCTCAACGGTTTTTTAAATTTTATCTAATGTTACCAATAGTTTAAGCAGGTAAATTTTGACGTATTTCATACTTTTTAGGGGTCGCTCATGCCGATGAATTAGCCTACATGTTTTATTTATCTTACATGAGGAAAGAGGGCGAACATCCATTGGAAGGCACCAAAGAAAGAATCGTATTAGACAGATTTTTGAAAATGTGGTATAACTTTGCTGCAACTGGGTCAGTATAACTAAATATTATTAAAAGAAACATACTTCTACAGAAATCTAATGTAGTTTTGATAATTTTAGAAATCCCACTCCATCTGTAGATGAACGATACATTACGACGATTTGGAAACCGTCGTCGAAAGAACATTTATATTATCTTGATATAAATGAAGAGCTGACTTTACGAGATGACAAAGATTCTGAAGATCGAACAATTTATGAAAAATATAAAAATTTAATTTAAATTAAAATATCTATGTTCATTGTTGCAGCGGTATATTTTCTCAAAAGAGAATTTATCATGCCATATGCATGATAATTGATAGATTAAGAGGCTATACATTATGAAGTTAGCTACATTAAAGTAATATGTCCATTCGAACGTAAAATTCCTAAACATCTGATGGTTATAACTTTTTGATGGTGGGTCTGTATTTTTTTTATATTGTTATGCTAAGAATCTTTTTGCAACTTTTAATTTTATTTCTGCTGAAATTAGTTTACTTGACTGGAATTTTTTTTCAGTATTGACCTCTAGAATACAAAATTCATATTTATTTTATTCTGGAGATTCTATTTTTGAATATCATAGATATATAATAAAATAAATATATGCATGTTACATTAGTTTGTCAAAAAAGGTATTCAATAAATACGAAGGTAACTAAAGTGTAACTACAGATCTAAACTAAATTTAATAACAATATTTATGCACTTGAATAAAAGATAGAGTAACGTGAAAACAATAACCAATTTAATTTTTTTAACTGAACTTCGCAAGAACAAAATTCATATCTTAAGAGAATATAAATTATGTTTACATACTTGAGTAATATTTAATATTTTTGATACGATAATGGCATACATTTTTAAATTATATTATATTGCACGGACAAGATTAATAATGCAATGTTAGTACACCGCAGATTACGATTCAAAAGAAAATCTTAGACCAGTAGTCTGAAACATTTTTTACATTTTTTAAAGATAGCACTTGATAAGATACACTGATAACAAAGCAAAGTGTTTAGTAATAAAATCATTTTCAATAAAAATACATATAAATTTATTTCAAGTTTTCAATAAATATTCAATATACAATACTTTTGTATAAATATCACCTAATTTTTTTACGTAAAAAAATTTTCAAAAATATTTAAAGCTTTTAAAACGCTGTATGAAGTTTCAGATTGTCCAAAATTCAGAGGGCCGTATTCTTATAATTTAAGATATGCTCCTTACGATAATGCACACGAAATGACTCCAAAAAAGCAGGATTTTTTCACTTTTATTTTAATTGAGTTTTCAAGGGTTTTTCTACCTGTAATGAATCTCGAACTTAACTAACCGGTGGAATAAATGTTTGAGGAAAAGGAGCACTTTTTTTAGAACTTTAAGGAGAAAAATTTTAACGAAAAGCCCGCAAAATATTTTAGAAAATACCTATTCTTACTATTTTCGAGTATGCTCTATACGATGCAATAGTTTAAAAATTTCGAAAAATTGATTTTCAATTATTAATTAACAATATAATAAAATTAAAATGCAGTTTTTTGAGTCATTTTTTTCAATCAAATTTTACAGTGCGAAAAAAATTTGTTTGACTGTAGGAAATATGATAAAAGGTGGAGGAAATGTTCGAACTTTCCAAATCTGGCTCACTTTTGTGTCTACTCTCAATTTTCTCTCAAAATGGCGACCCAAAAAGTAACACTTAAAATTTTTCATTTTATTCCACGGTGACCATGGATAGCCAATGACCAACCATCTTGTTGGGCCTCAAGATACTTTAGACAATCTGTCCAGTCGTAATAGATCCTTTGATTAATCATTTTTTTCCAGTATATTGAAAAAATCGTCTTACTGCAGATGGCGTTAATGCTTTTTCAATATTAATATTGCGATGGTCCATTTTTTCATTTGAAATTCAAGCTCTTATTAAAAACGCGATTTAAAAAATAATTTTACAGTTTCTTCATTATTTAGGGACTCCACTTTGCTATCATTGTTTCTTATCATTTTTAAAAATATCGGTGCTTTATAAATATCATGTGCCTACTAAATTTTCGGAAATGAAGATATTTCAGCCATCTTACAGGAGCGCGCCTTTTTCTATTTCCGGTTCAGATTCGTCGTCTTCCTCGCTATCTCTGACGCCGTCGTCGTTATTGTTTTGGTTGTCGTTGCCTTCACCGTTGCTGTGATTGTTGCGGTCCTCTTGAGCATCCTCAATATTATCTCTGTTTCTATTGTCGTCTAATTTAATTAATTTAGTGCATCCTGTTTTAATGAGGTATTTGACAAAGTCATAATCATAATGCTGGGAATTTTTGTGGGCACAGGATATATCTTAATTTCACGTCAGCTGTATGAATCGCCCACATTCTAACCTTAGCAAAATACATACATCCATGTTTATGAGCATCCTGAAGGGCAATGATCTAAAATTAAAAAAAAAAGTGTCCTTTTGGGAACACTGAAAAAATTTAAATGTATTCTTTGGCTAATTCTAAGAACTTTTTATTCTAGGCAATTTTCCCTATAAAAAAGTTGCTCGATACATTTTGTAAAAATTAAAGTTCATTTTTAAGTGATTTTAAGAACTTTTTTCTGTTATCACTTTCTTCATAAGTTCATAGTTTTGAGAAAAAAAATTCATGAATATTTTCGCTAAACTTTGGTCGTTGAGACGCCATTGTGGACACATTAAAGTGAAAAATTGATTCCCGAACATACATTCTTAAATTTCAGACATTTATTTCACCGGTTAGTTGAGTTCCAGGTTCATAACAGGTAGGAATACCTTTGAAAATTCGATTTAAAAAACAAGTCTGAGAAAATCCTGCTTTTTTGGGGAAATGTCGTGGTTACTATCGGAAAAGACATATCTTAAACTATAAAAATATGTCTTCCTCAATTTTTTTTAGTGGCTAATAGCATTATAGTCATGACCCCTCAAAGAGCGGTGTACCCTGAATGGTGTTTTAAGCCGAAACAGGCTAATTAAGAAATAGTGCGCGCTTATACATAATTTTATAAATAAATACAATGAATAATTATAAAAAATTCTTAATTTTACTTCGTTCAATAGAAAACATTCAATCTTTTCCTTGTTTAAAGCTTGATAGTTGTACAAAATTAATGGTCTCGATATTTTAATCCATTTCCTTAACAAGTCAAATAATAATTAGATGGACGTATTCGATTTATTGCCTAACAATTCTTCCTGAATTTGTTGAATACTTTTGCCCTTGGTTTCGGGAAGAACGAAGAATGTAAAGATTGCAGCTATGCCCATAACAGCAGCGAAAATCCAAAATGCTCCAGATGAATTAAATACTGCTTCTAATGTTGGGAATGTTTTTGTTACGAGAAACACGAGGAACCAGTTGAGCATCACTGCAAGACTGGATGCATTACCTTTGTGTTCGACGGTGAAAAGCTCACCCATTAACATCCAAGGAATTGGTCCCATTCTGAAAATCATTTATAATTAGTTGTTTTAGATATTAATTTAGTAAAATATGCTTTATTTTTATATATACTGAATAGTTAAATTTTTTTTTAAACTTTTATGAATTTTTTGTAGGTTTAACCTTTAACTGGCATCTTGGGGTCGTTTCGACCCCAGGGATTGTTAATCGAAAGTTTTGTAACCTATAAATGAACAGATATCTATTTATCTATCTATTACTCTCCAGCTCTATAAAAAACTATAATATCAATTAGGTCTTAGCACGAGAAATTTTTTATGATTTCAATATATCCACCTGATAGAATTCTTGAAAAATAATCGACACTTATTTTTTTTTTTTTTTCAATTAAATGATTATTAACAAAGATATCGCGCTTCGAAAGTTCGTGTACACTACTCCGCGGTGACGTCACAAGTAGAGAGGCTGTGAGGTTAATAACTCATGAGCCAGAAGCCTCATAGGGTTTTTGGAAGGGGAAGATAAGCTATAAGTCCACATGGGGAGAGGGGACCTAAGTCTCACGGGTGGAGGGAGATGAGCTAGAAGCCTTACAGGGTTTTTGGTGGGGGGAACCGCCACGTGCTCGGCGTTGGTGCCTCACCTTGATCCCGTCGTTCCGTGCTCTGTGCTCCCCGCTTTGGAAACTTCAAAGTGTGTTTTGTGTGTGTTTTTTGTGTGTATGTGTTTCTCTGTCTCACTGATGAAAGAAATATGTTAAATAATTGCCCCTTTTTAGTGCCAAAAAAATTCTAACGTAAGAACGATTGTTCGTAAAACGTTTTAAAGTTTTTTAGTCCTGAAAAGGACTGTCTCTCCTTGCCGTTAACTTGCCGCCGATGCTCCCGCTGACTCCGCCTTCCTCGACTTTGTTCGCATCGTCGCTCCGTAGAAGCCTTTGTCCACTTCGCCTCGATGCCGCCGATGTCTGCTCCTCGCTGTTCTCGCCGATGCTGCCGCAACCTACAAGAAGATATTCTTTTGTTTTGTGTGTGTTTGCGTGTGTGTACTGCTCTCTCTCTCTATTTCTCTCTCGATTGCTCTCTACAATCGGGTATTTTCCCCGAGCCTTGGAAACACGCAATAATAAAGCCTATCCCCAAGAAAACACCTGTCACAGATATGCGAGATCTTAGGCCCATAAGCTTACTTTGAGCCGAATCTAAAATTTTCGAGTCTATAAGTTACAATAAATTCATGGACTTCGTCACTAATAGAGCTCTCATAAACGAGTATCAATCTGGATTTAGAAAAAATCACAGCATGCATTCTGCCTTAATAAATCTAGTAGACGGAATAAAAGAAGGTATCGACGCCAAGAAGCTTACTCTACTCGTCTGAGTCGACTTTTCAAAAGCTTTCGACTACGTAAACATTGAACTATTGGGCCTGAAGCTTCATTGCCTCGGCCTCTCGTATACCGCATCTAGTTGGGTGGTGTAATTTTTGTCTGGCAGAAGCCAAGCTGTTGCAGATTCACAGAGTGGTCTCTCTCGCCCCCGCAAGCGCACGGCCGGCGTCCCTCAGGGCTCCATTCTGGGTCCACTCTTGTTCGCGCTATTCATCAATGATCTTCCCCACTGCCTCTCTCACTGCTCTTACCACCTATACGCTGACGACTTCATTATCTACACCCAGTGCCACTTCAACGAGCTCAGCTCAGCAATTTATAAAATCAATGCGATTCTTGGCCACGTAAAACTTTGGTCTGAGTTAAACGGCATAACAATCAACGCCTCAAAAACCAACGCTCTATGGATCGGTAGTTGGGGATTTATTAGTCGCTTGCAGTCTGTTATCCTACCATCTATCAAATTAAGCGGATTATCTCCCCGGCAAGCTCCTTGAAATTGCTTGGTATTACATTGGATAACACCCTGTCTTTTAACGAGCATTGTCTCACCATCGCAAACAGAAGTTGCGGCGCCTTAAACAGACTAAAGAGATACAACCTGGGAATCCCCGAGTCTGTCAGGCTTTAGGTTACTCGCTCTCTCGTCCTCACTAACTTTACTCAGGCCTCTCTGGCGAGCGTCTCTTAAAGATGCAGAGAGCTATGAACGCTGCCCTGCGCTTTGTCACGAGAAAAAAGAACTGGGAGCACATCTCCGAAGAATTTAGCAGGCTAAGCGGCCTTTTAGAAACCGTGTGCAATACCTCACCACTACCGTTTTGCCTAACGTTTTACGCACTGGAGAACCCGTATATCTAATCGCTTCGTACTCAGAACGCAATCCGGCTCCAAAAGGGCTTGCTCCCTAGATCTCACTGTGCCCTCCTGCAAGATTTCCACGGGTCAATCCACCTTCTTCATCTTTGCGGCGCGTATTTGGAACATGCTTCCATATGAAATTAGAAAACATTACGATCGCCCCTGCTTTAAGGTGTTTCTCCGTAATTTCTTTTTAACTCAAGCGTGCAACGTATAACTGCTTCGATAATTCTAGTCACTTGTGCAATATTTTATCTATTGTAATGGCGGCGATTATTTAGGCGGAGTAAGCCAGTGCTGCAATCGTTACGCGAAAACTAATAATAAATACATGAATGAAGGATACAATCAAAATGAAAAGGAGAAGTACTTAATGTATTACGATGCAAATAACTTATACGGATGGGCCATGACTCAAAGTTTACCAACAGGAGGCTTTAAATGGTACGAATATTTTAACTCTCCTGACTTCTTCAATATTCCAGACGATTTTCCCATAGGCTACATCCTAGAAGTGGATTTGGAGTATCCTGCGAAAATCCGATCACCGGCAAAACGTTGATTGTAAAATAACTTGCTGCTAGAGAACCCACTTTTTAAATAAAATCATAGTCGAAATTTATTATTGGTCATAGCTGTACCCCAGAATCCCAATAATCTTATTTCACATTGTTAGATCGATTTAAATATCGTTATCTATCCAACTGTTGTGTGAGCTATCGAAATCCAACCACTTTACAAATACTTTATTTTCTCGTTTCTTAATTACTTTCTCTAAGAGATATACGCCGGGATACTTTACTTTCTGGAGTTCTTGTTCATAGAAACATACCAGCAGCTAGCTGGTTTCTGTAATCATTCAAAAGTTAAGTAACTGGCTTCGTTTAAGGTACTTTGTTAATTGTAAATATCTCCGCCGACCAATTGTATCTTTTTTTAAATATTTGTTTCACTTTACTTTACGCGTACTTATTATTAATTTTGAATTTGGGCTTTTTTTATAGATCTTTGTTCTTGAGAGAATCTCTTCAACACTTCAGCTTCGAAAGAAGAATTAACCTCAATTGGTTTTATTTCAGTGGTTCGATGCTTCTTACCATTATAAGCTGTTAGTAATTTGGGTAAAATATCGAGTCACTTGTAATTTCCTTATAAGCTTAGGTCTCCCCTTTTCATGTGGACTTCTAGCTCACCTTTCCCCTCCCAAAACCCCTATGAAGCTTCTGACTCATAGCCTCTCTACTGTCACATTTATAGTAATGTTTAATATGTTATATTTTTGTTAATAAAAGTTAAAATAAAGAAAGAAATAATACGTGTCTATTATTTTTCAATATTTTATGTGACGGACCTAATGAAATTTTTCATGCAAGGACCCAATTAAGCTAGGGTTAAAGTAGATCTAAGTAATATTACATTCTATTTATTTGGTACTATGTATAAACTTTCTAATTTTTTTATAATTTAGTATTATTATGTCATATTGTGTTAGGTAATAATTTAATACTATTCCGGGATCTTTGTTGGATTAAACATCTCACTCAGATCTTTCGGACATGATCCCAAATGACTTCGATATCAGTAAGTTTATCTCATGTAATGGAATGCTTAAAAAACTATTCCACCCTGCCTGAATTTCCTTTTTATTCCGAATTTTTTTTTAAACTCTAGGTCGGACTCTGTAATCCTTTTCAGGCTTCATAAACCCTGACTTTGTAAATAAAAAGGTTTGAGGTCCTCTAATTAGAAAATTGTATATATAGTGTTTATAAAATGTACGTCAAATGTAAAAAGTATACCGTCAGTTCTAAACATGAAACTTTTGTAGCAGTTCACCTACAGTGCATACATTTTGCACACTTTTCAAATAAAAATGAAAATATTTAAACAATCAAAGTGCGTGTACGCTTAAAGCTGCGAGCTATACCCTCTTGCGAATGATTACCGCGAATTAGTCACGCCTCTTTTCTGAAGTAGAGCAAGCTAGAATTAGCCAAATCTTGACATGCATATTTCGATCATTTCCGAAAGACATGAGTGGGATTCGTGCTCCAAAAAAGATCCTTATTATGAAACGACATTCAGAAAATCTAAAAATATTGAACTTACCCAATAGAGAAGGCCACCATGAATAAGACAAGGGATACAAGGGGTAGCCATCCTAACTTCGTTACGTCATGTTTACTTTCTTGTAATTTAAAGAATAAACCTAGAGCTACTAAACTGCAGGCCATTACAACAGAAGAAAACATAAGAAGAGGTTTTCTTCCCGCTCGATCAACAATTCCAGCAGCAACGACAGCCATAACGCACTGAAAAATTTAAAATTCATGTAAGCGATGATTTTAAAAAATGTAGATAACATTTTTTGTTAAATATAGTCGACTAAGAGCTTTATGTTTTTGTTAACAAATAAAAAAAACTACTGTCAATTTATTGGCACTTAGCTTCCTCCTAACTAATTTATCGTTCCAATATTATCTCTGAAATTCGTTAAAAACAATCGATTTCAACAACATAATTTCAAACTATTCTATATTTAATTAATCATTTATTTTTCTATGTCCATTTTAGAATTTAATGAGCAGCAAACAAAATTTAAATCTAAATTCTGTTATTGGAATATTTAAAATCCTAAATACAAAATTTTTGAATTTTTGTTTTTCCATGCGCAAAGCCCGATTTCGTGCAAGCTTAAATAAAAATGTCTGTGCTAAATCAAGCTTTGTACAAGTCGTCTCAAAATATAATGTTGAATACAAGAGCAAAAAGGTGATTTTAATCTGGTGTTACCTTTTCACACTATCTTCTTTTATAAGAAAATTAAATAAAAATTTCAAGTAAATTGGATTTTCTCTAGTAATTACTAGCCAAAGAAAAGTAATTTTTTATATTTGATTTGAACTATATTATTGAAACTAATGTAATAATAATAATAATAATAATAATAATAATAATAATAATAATCGCGATACCATATATATAATTTAAAATCGTTATAAAATAAAAACTAGTAGATGAATTTTAAATAATTTAATTTGCGTAAACAAAAGTTTCATTTCTACCAACAATACCCTGATTGCAACATCTTTAGAAATATTGAAACAAAAGAAAATAATTTTTTGTATACTTTTTCATACAAAAATGTTATTGTTGTAATTACGTAAAAAAATACAAAAAATAACGGGGCCAATTAAATCAATTTGAATAACTAACCTGTACGAGCGAAACGAGAATGGCTGCCACGTTCGGATCCAGCGAACTATTGGCTGCCTTAAAAATGTTCACCGTATAGAAAATGACCGCATTGACACCAGACAATTGCTGAAATATCATGCCAGCAAAGCAAATGAATAAAGCTTTCCTAGGCGCAGGAAGCCTGACGAGATCAAAAACAGAGCTCCTCCTCGATGCATTCTCCTCGCTCTCTTTCTGCAACTGATTCAACTCGCTGCTCACATCGTAGTCCTCTCCCCGAAAGCGTTTTAAAGCTGCCGATGCTTCAGATCTTCGACTTTGACCCTGATAGCAAAACATGACCATTGATCTTAATTTGTTTAGGACCATTCGTCCTCTCCAGTCAAGTTTTTATTTACATGCTACTACACTGAGAGAAATGTTCTACTCAAAATTACTAAACTTTTTAGCAATGAGTATGCAAATTTGCATTACCCTAAAAAATTACTATATTACTACTACTATGCAAGTTTGCATACGCATTGCTAAAAAGTATAGTAATTTTTAGTATAAAGTTTCTCTCGGTGTAAATATATGCAATTGAGGACCACTTACCATCAACCAAACAGGTGATTCAGGGATGAACAAAAACGTCGCAATAAAAACGATCTCGATAGCAGCGCACGCGATCGCCAGAACCGAGTAATTCACCACGGCTCCCAAAATGAATGTGATCACAATGCCGACCGTGAGGAAGAGCTGAAACATAGCTCCCAGGGTACCTCTGACCGAAGCCTCGGCAATTTCCGACAAGTACGTCGGCACGAGAACGCAAGCGGCTCCGACACCAAGGCCGACGATGAGCCTCGCTACGTACAGCATCCAGGGGGCTCGTGCGAACAAGATGATTATCCAGGAGATCAGGAAGGGCACCGACAGCGTTAGCAAACAGCGTTTGCGACCGATAGAATTGGCGACGGCACCCGCGGGCAAGGCGCCGAACATCGCACCGATGGCCAGCAGCGACGAGACCCAGGACGCCTCGTCGTCGGTCAGGGGCAGCCATGAGTCTTTGCTCTTAAGCTTTGGCAGGACTGGCGACGACCAGGCTAAAGCTGAGCCTACGCCGATGGCCAGGACACAGGCTGAAGACAAAGATATAGATATTGATTCGTTAAAGGAGTGCTTAGCTTATTTTTAAAACAGTAAAATTTAGAAATTCCAAGTTTGTTTCGTTAAAAAAAAATGTATTTGATTGGAAAGATTTTATAAAAATCAATTGGTGAATTGAAATTGTGCTAAAATTTGTACACATACTATGTAATCTCTATGTAAATAAAAAAAATTATGTATAAATTCTTGTGTTATAAAAGTTTTTCCAAAATTTGCAATAAATGATGGTAAAATTTAAGTAGCAAAACAGATTAAACATCTGTTAGAATGTGAATAACAATAATTTTGCAAACAAATTTTTATAAAATAAAAATTGAAAATCCGGATTGATATGCATTGGGTATATTTGTGATTTTAAAATTAACTTTACTAAATGCTATATTTTATTGATTCTGTAGAATTTAACTTTGATTAACACAAGTATTTTGGTAATAAATTTTCATGCCTATAACATCAAATACTTTCGTACGAAAAAAAATTCTAAGTAGAAGTACGTTACATTTAGTCAGACATCTTAATTCATTAACGTCGGAGTTACTGTTGAAGGACAGTTGAGAAAAAATATGTTTTTTGCAGTCAAAAAGGATTCTATTCTTTCAAATTTCGACATTATTTTTGAGTTACCGCCTCTCCGAAAGAGTGAAAAAGGGGCGTAAAGTTGAAAAACATTTTTTTTTAAGAGTCCTTTTATCGTATTTCTAACTATAATAGGTGAAGGAGGCATTGGTGTATTAATCAAGTAAATCAAGCAAATGAAAAAAATATAACGCGAAGTAACTATATATATATTTTTCTTTCGAAATACATTATCTAACTTACAATCTTAAGTACTTTGTCATTTCAATAGCTATTGAGATAAAAAAAACATGCACTATCTTATAGTTATCTTAAAATTCACATAAAACGTATTTACTTACTAATTCGTAAACAAAAACTACTTTTCCATTTCAACAGCTATTAGAGGATACAAAAAAAAACCTATACAGAAAATTGATATCAATTTTATGAGTATTACTATTTATTTTAAAAGTTTTTAAACTGTTAATATTTAAGAAGCAACTAGAACAAAGAAAAAGTAAGTATGTTGAAAGTATAAAAAACATTGTAAAGGTTAATTTTTTAGCACATCTCTTTAAGTAGTCACATAAAAAGGCAAATGCATTTGCAAGATTCCATCTCCTTGCCTCCATAAAAGTATATATTCTGCCTAAGTCGTAAAGTTGGGCAGAGAGCAACCAAGTAAATAGGATCGTTTTAGAAAAAGTGAAGCTGTTACAGCTTGACTTGTTCAATAAAAGTATTTTTGCGTAAATTACAAGTACTTTTAGCAATAAAATTACGTTTTGTATATGGTTTTTTTTCTCTCACCTACTTTGCGTTAACCGATTAATTTTTAACTAATTCGAATTAAAAAAAGAAAATGTTTCTCGTATAACGATATTTTTAATTATGGTTTAATTAATCACACAACTTCAATATTGTCCGCTGTAATATAAATTTATGAATTATTTCAATTGAGTATCGTCAATTATTCTAAAATTGAAACTGTAAATTATTATCGATTCAATTTTCGTAAAATTGAATAATACAATAGTTAAATATTTCAAGGTATTTTTTTTAAATTCATCTGCTATTTTTAAATTTATTCAAATGGAGTATAATACCTCTTGTATGGAAGGTCATTTGAATGCAATTAAGATTTGTTTAAGTGAAACGTTTTAAAACAGTCCAAATTAATATTTTTATAATAGTATTGTAATAATAAAATAGCAAAATCATTTATTAACCACAACACTTACATTTTTATTTTTCAAAATTTAATTTAAATAACTTGAAACATTTAATTAAGATCATATATGAGAGAACTTTACAAAACATGAATTACAAGAAAAGGTAAAACCTGTAAAGTAGAGGGATATTAAAAAAAGAACGTACAAAATTAAAAAAATAACAATGACATTTATATCTACATCGTTGTGACTATATGCGGAGTCGTTTCCATTCCGTTTCAGTGAATGTGTTTTTCCGTTTTCCCTCTGCTTTGCAGATTCGATTATTTCTTACAATCCATGTCTTCTAAAGATCCATTATACGATGGTAATAATAGAGAAAAGAAAGTCATACATACAAACAAATGCCACATATACATTCATTTCTCTACTGGCTAATATTTTAAAATCTGTTAACTTCTTCCTTGATTCAGAAACTAATAAAGGCAATTTTTACTATTGAAATGAATTACACTTCCAACATTATTTTCGAAATGTTATTTTCCATGACATGCTTTTATTTTCAATATCTTTTCTAAGTAGATAAAGGTAATGTTACTGATAAGTTACTATAAATAAAAAAAAGCGCTAGAAATCAGTTATTTTCAATTTTATTTTGTCACCTAGTTTCCTGCCTCGAACCAAGTACGTTTGAGTGACAAACAATAAATACTTCATCTATTCACGTACATTGAGTAAATATGAATGATTTAAAAACTCAAAACGAAAAAAATACTGGACAAAGTTTCATTACAGAAATTTTCAAGTATGCTAAAATGGATAAATAACATTTTCATTTTTAATTACTTTAAATAAATAATATACTTGTTTAATTATGATTAAGTAATACTAATACCATTGAAAGTTATAATGAGAATAACAATGATCATTAATAATAATATAATGAGATTATTGTTACATGCAGGTGTATTTAATACAAAGAATTAAAAAAAAAACTAGAAAATACACATGAGAATAATTTTCAGAAAATATAAAGGATTTTTTATGTATTTTAATGGTAAATTTCTATAAAGAGTATTTTTTAAATACCAAGAAAGTTTCAAAAATTTCAATCAGATCTAATTCAATAATATCGAAAAAAATATATAAACAAGGAGAGGCAGAAGTACGCATCGAGCCACGCATCCTACCCTCCCGAAAAAAATCAAATTACCCGAGACAGCGGAGAGGTATTGCCAGAGCTTTCTGCCCTCCTGGCGCGTCGGGGTGCCGCCTAGCATCCCGGTGTCCTCCTCCATCCTTCTGCGATCTCCTCGATTGGTGCGCACGAAAAAAAAAAAAAAAACGTGCCGTTGCGAGCGCAATCCCGAATAATCCTCCGGTGCTATCGTCAGCGCATCGCTCGTCACTATATCGAGGCCTCGTTTTTTCCCGCGTCGTCGCGCGCGCTCGAACCAGACGAAGACGACGGATGGCTCGGTTGCCTCGTAAATTCGTCAGCAGCCGAGTGAATGCTCCCGTCAAGGGACAATCGTATATCATCGGTCCGCCGCGCTATCTGGAAAATCATTATCGTCGATCCGAGGTGGCTTTATCTTCAGCCGAGTGCGGAAATAAAAAGCGGAGAGAGGGAGAATGTGGCACCGATAATCCGCACACCGCTTCTCCATACTCTCGCATTTTTCTTCGAGCCGCCGCCACCACCTCCTTATCCGCCGTCTCGCTTTCCGATGAAATCGCTCGCGTAAAAGCTTTCGCGCGAGCTGCCGAGCTGCTCTTTTTTTTTATTGCCGCGCGCAAGCGCGCACCTGCGAGATTTTTTACTGCGGCCGGGCTCGCATTTTTGAGGCTGGAAATTTACCTCGCGATTACGGAGATTTGCGAGGCGCCTAGAATTTTTTAGAAACTGTTTATACTCGCCGTTAACAGGTAGTTTATCTATTTCCTGGTGAGTTGGCGCTATTTATTAAAACATTTTTTTTCACTTCTCAATTCAGTTCACGCGGATTCTAGATAATGTTTTTGAGATATTTTTGTTGTTTCTGTAGTTTATAATTTCTTTTCTTTACCGGTGAAAGAATTGCTAAAGATTCGTTAAAAAATCGTTAAAATATTTTCATCATTATTCGTTATTTGTTACGTAGTCTGTCAAATATTTTTCATTATCTTCAATTTCAAAACGTCAAACATTCAACTCTAAAAATGAAAGTCATCGTTAGATTTTATATAAAAGCATTTGCCATGAAAATGACTTAAAATAAAAGTCATGTTGCTACAGAACCATATTAATTTAAGAATGATACTTGAGCTGCAGAAAATTGATAATATCGGTATTATCATTTTACTTATTCTTTCGTCCAAATACTTGGATGTAGTAATACCTATACAGTATTGCGAAACACAAAATTTGACGGCTTAAAAATGCTCTTACAAATAGAGAAATTTAAAATTTAAATATATAAACTTAATTTCTTTAACTGTAAAAATTAATAAAATATTTTTTATTTTTCTTTATTTATTTAATGTATCAAGAAATCTTTGTAATTCTTGATGCTTTTATATCAAAACCTCTTTATTGGCTTTCTGCCAAAGATAAGCAGAATTTTAAAACTTAAACATTGTGTCTTTATAATATATTTATTTTACGAATCTTAAACTATTCAATATTCTTTACCTATTTTTTTTTAGAAGAAAAAACATTTCTGCTAATAAGTATTCCTTTAATTAACAAAAATTTTCTGTGATTTATGAACATAATTCATCATGAACACAAAAACTATGACATAAAAAGAATAGCACAGTAATATGTCACTTTTACAGATTCTTATTTTGCTTTGAGGTCGAAACATTGAAATGAACTTGTAATTTATTATCTTTAGAATGATAATAAATTATAGGGGAAGTAATTTTTTACGTTTGCAATTGCGATTTTCGATTAATTGAAATAAAGTAAAAATAACAAAAAATTTTAGAATATACAATATGTAAATATTAATTTATTTGTAAAATCAGTAATTTTTTTTTAATTTTGTAAATGCTCCTTCTAAATTACATGAGCTTAAAAAAAAACTTAATAATTCAATAAAAAAGGTTGGGAATGAAAGATGCCTGGCTTTAATCTCGTCTTCTGTCAGCGACGTAGCTGCGATAATAAAAAAGGAGGACAGAGGCGACAGAAGTTGGATCCTCCACAGCACTGGAAAGGTAGAAGATTGCGAGCAGGGTAAGAAATCTATACTCCGCGGAAGAGAAGAAATCGAATTTTTCATCGGGCTTCGCGACGCGCACAGACTGATTTCTTCGTGTTTCCATCTCTTTCCTATCGGTAACTACGCGGCCAGCACGGGAAAAAACGAGCAAGTTCAATTTCCGGAGCGAGAGAAGAAGAAATTGGTCGAGACACTTTGAGAAAATAAAATCTTGTCGCGGAAATGGTGGTGAATTGGGCGACGGTGCGATGTTTCTTCCAATGCCAGCTTTCATTTTACGCGGATGGAACGACTTTCAGCATTTAATTTTCATGTACAAGTTGGATGATGTAGCCTTCGGCGGAAAATTCTGTGAGTGAATCACGGTATTTTTTAAAATATTTGTATTGCAAGTTATTAAATTAGTAACTTCAATGAATATATTTAGTTAAAGCACGTTTCATTAATAATAATATATTTTTATATATTTCAAATATGGTATGTTTTAAATACGTTGATTGTTTTATACTTACAAATAATGTGATAATAGGTACAATATATAGCTGCATTTTTTACGTTCAACAAGTTAATATTTAAATTTAGTTATTTAAATAAAATTGTAATTAACGTTTTTATAATTATTATTTGCAAATCGTAACAGCTTCAAATACTATCTTAACGAAATATTTGCTTCTAATCTGAAAAACTTCTTATCAGTCTTTTCTGTTCTGGATTTCTTATGTCAATATAAAGAAGAATGCTTTCTATGATGTATTTATACATGAACATACTTGCACGCTTAAAGTATTTGTTCAAAAATATATAAGCTTCACTTTATAATTTAAAATATATTAATACATTCGATATTTATTTTTATTTCAAAAAATCATAATTAATATTTATCTACTACTTAATGACTCAAATATAAAAATTGCTAAACTTCTACTCATATTATATGTACTAACAATATTTCATTAGTATTACTTTTTTTATATTTATTTTGCAAAATTGTTAACTATTCAGTTTTATTTAAATTTAAATTTATGCAGAACTATTAATTATTAATTTTTTGTTGGGAATTTAAGGAAATTAATAATAATTTCATTGGGTATTACAAAAATAATGAAGAATTTGGCAAAGGTGGTCAAAAAAACACATTTTTTATAAATATAATATCGATATTTATTATTGCTTGAGAAATCACGTATCTTGAGAAAATAAACGTAGATCACTTATTATTTTTAAATGCGACAAATCAAGTAAAAGAATGCAAAAATCATGAACTATGTTTACAAAGTATACAACTTAAATACGAAATGACGCTTAAGTTGTGCGAGTGGCTATAAAAAATTCCTAACCGCTATTCAGTTTGATTAGAGATCGAATTAAAAATACCTTCTTTGTATGTTTCTTGTTCTGTTGAGTCTTATGAATAATTAAATACAATACGCTGAGTATGTAGAAAAGTGCATGGTTCAACATTACGGTTCAACATTACGGTTAACATAAAGCGATAGTATATTTATTTGAAACTGAAAATAAGTCTTTTAATTGAGAGAAATTGTAGATAATTTTAAGAGTTGAACTAACTCAATGTATAAATACTTGAGTTTATTTAAATTTTATTTTTAATATGTACGTAGAGTATTTTATTCTTAAAACTATTTAAATAGAAAACTTATAAAGTATAGTACCGGTCGCATCGTCACTATTTTCAAGTTACTTTTCAATTCTATGGTAAATGTATTTCCAGAATCAGTCGTAATAATTTAGTGCTAGAATTAACAAGTTCGTCCTGAAAATAGTAATAAATTAATACAAATCATATTGTACGTTACAAACTACAAAGTTTTAAAACAAAGGCTATTGTGTATTTGAACAGGTTTTGAAAGAATAATACCGTGCAGCAAAGTAATGCGTTTTTTTCCAGTAAACTTAAAAAAAAAAAAACTTTTTATTTTTGAAAACGTACGTTACTTTGCAGTATGCATGATTCTTTATAATTGCCTTTTTAGTAACAATAAAGTAAAGCTTGTAGAAGCTCATTAAGTCACAGGACTTGTGCGAATTGGAAAATAGGTTTAGTGTATAATCGTTTCCTTTAACGATAATAAATTTCGATTAGTTACATCTTCTAATTATTTATCAACAATACTTCTTTAAATATTAGTTTACTCACTCCTAAATAGTTTATTTCGAAAATCAACTGATTTTCATTTAAATGCATTTTTATATTGTTATTCGTTTAAAAGTAAAATCATACCTTAAATAATTACGTATTTGCAAATAAACCTTATTGCAACTAAACCGTACTGTAAATACAGTACTTATGTAATTCAGCAAAAGGATTATTGTTTCATTTAAATTAAGCGATATCTTGTATAAATTATTTAATCAAAACATTGATTAAAAATAAATAGAATCAAAATGATCCAGTTTTTGTTAAAACTAGCTTAAATAAAAATCAGTCAATTATTCTTATTTTTATTTTCGCAGAAAATTTGAGTGATACACTCTATGTATTTAGCTTTTAGTAAGCCTAATATTCATGTAAAATACGTAAATGCACTGTACGACTACAAACATTCGCAACGATATGGAACTCATTGGTTCTTTTTCATTCATGTACATATATAATGTCTATTTCTCTCTGCTTCTTCTTGTTTCGGCATGAGATTACAATCATCTTACGCATCTAGTAAGGCCCGTAATTAAGGTATTTCGAGTAACTCTATTCACTGCTTAAATGCAGGCAAGTGCAGGACAGCCGTTAATAGCCAGCTCGAAATCGTTAGACAAAAGAACAAAAATCGCGCACGATCACATTTACATACACTGTCAGTTCATAAGTATTTACATTATTTCTGTTATTTCAATCTCTTTTGTGTAAATATTGCTTTTAATATAGCTTATGTCAATTTATGATGCTGTATAAATAATGTAAAAAGATTTACTATATCAAAGACTTATTAATACATTTGGGCAACAAGTTGAGAATTTTATTATTATATCAATTACTAAAAATTCAACACGTTACTATTAAAATTTTTAATAAAATGTGTATGAAATTAATATATTTTGCATAGCTATTTAAACACATGTTATATGAATGCGAAAAAATGTGTGACTCAAAATAAATACACTTTTTAGGAACAAAAATTCAAAAGTAGTGATAGAACAATATATAAATCAGTATAAAAAAAAAGTAAAAACTGCTTTATCTTAATAGACAAAATTGTTCTGAAATTACTTAATAACTTCACTTGTCATAAATGATATATTTACAAATTATTAGTTTTCACTCTATATCTATAAGTCCATTGTTATTCATAAAAACGAACGTGCGCGCTTTTTATTCATATAGCGGCTGAACTGAGATCTTGTGTGTATCTTAATTATCTTAGAACTTGAGTAAAAAAGATATTTGCGGCAAAATCGCACCTACATTTTTTGGTTTCTTTTTTTATGCAGTTACATACGAGGTGAACTATTCAATTTGTGACCGTATAAGGCATGGTAGGCGTCATTCGCCTACAATCACTAATCAATAACATGAATTTCAATCAACATTCTTGAGTAATTGATCATTTATAAATCAATCAACAGCGCAGAACAAAAAAAAAAAAAAAAATAAAACTAAAAAATGATAATTTTTATGAACATTTCGTAAGTATGACTGCACGATGACAACTCTTTACGAATGTTTCGATTACAACGGTTTCCTTCGACCGGCGGTATTCCTGATATTTTTTTTCTCAGTAAGCGACAGTCGTACGAGCGAATCTCGCGCTGAGGTTGTGATCCGGCGCATCGCTTCCTTTACGGAATTGCTTGCGCCGCGAGCGTTCGGCTCGATCTCAAATTTTAAGCCGACGATTGTACAGGAAGACGAGCTTGCCAGTGGGGAGGCTCTTGACGAGCTTATAGTTGTGGCTTGCAAGCTTATCGACGATGCTCTTAGTCTCAGCGTCGGTGTGATGAGCACCCCAATGGATTGACAGCACCGATACCCTTATTACGTCCCACGGAATTGTGTCCAAGACCTAAACAGAGCGTTTGAAAAAATACATAAGTTTATAGTTTAAAGATCGTTTTATAAAGTTCAAATATTCCCGAATTATAATTTAGCTTAAAAATGCTTTCTTCCTGACAAATTTTTTGTCGTAAGAGAATGTTCATTGCATTATCTTTCTCGCCAAAAAGCAGGCACGCGCACTTTATTCAGCGAAAAATGCTGACAGATGTGTCTATTTACCAGTTCGTCCTGGACCTCCGTACTATCCAGGCTCAAGTAGTCGAGAGTCGTCGTGTTGTAAGCGAGGAGGATCGAGTAAAGCGGGAAGCAGATCAATCTCGTCGCCGGCAGGCTCTCCTTGGAAAGAACGAGGCTGTTGGGACCCTCGCCGAGCTTCGTGACCTGCACGTCGGCCTCCTGGTGATACGTTATCTGCGAGCGAGAATTCTCATTAATCATACGGCAGGTACGTTCCTTTTGCATTTGATCAATGCGCGTCTTGTACATTTGGGCGAAAGGAGGTTCTTTTTTCTATTTTCTATTTTTCTACTTTTGTTTTTTTGTTGTGATCTTTTCAAACTTCTTAGAAGATAACTGCAGCCAAAATATACTCATTTATTTTTTAATATAATCGTTTATCTTTCAAACGAGTCGTTTGATATTCGAATTTGCGCGCTTATTATGAGGTACTTTTTAATAAATTTAATAGTTCAAGCAGACTTGAGCTATTAAACCGAATTTAAAGCAGAGATGATGGAAAATAATAAAACCTCCGTCATATTTTCCGACTGAATGCTTTTAATAACGTTCTTTTATCAACGAAAATTTGAAGATTTTCCGTACCATTTCTCCTTAAATGACCATAAAAAGTATTTCTAGCCTTGCAGACTCGGCCAATAAATTGCACGTAAATCCAATCAGCACACGGAAATCCCGGCGGATTTAAAAATGAAAAAAGGTAAAAAAAAACGACGCAATATTTGTAAAACCGGAGCTCGACTCGAACGCGAAATACGCATTGAAGAAAACTAATTATCGCTAAAAGGTTTTTATCGTCCCCGGTCTATTTCCATCTGAAAGCCCGCATAGTGCTAAATTTAATTAACGCAAGAGCCCTAAGAAAGGGAAATCCAAAGAGACGAAAGTCAGAGAGTAAAGGGGGTAGAGGTAGGAGGGGAAGAGTCGCCTTACCTCTTTGATGTTCTTATCCGTGCTGAGACAGGCGTGCAGTACTCGGGTCTTGGGGTTCCTCGTGCTCCGCTTCGCGTCGAAGAAGTTCCGCGGGTCCGTGAAGACCATGACGCCCCGCCAGCTGAGATTCGACTCCAGCCAGCCTGTTGTCGAGGCGGCGCCGACCTGCGAATCAAATGGCCAGAAACGGCCAACTTTATAATTGACCGGGGGGACGAAGTTTGGTTTATCGCGGCCAGACTGTTTGACCAGGACGCTCGCCGCAAATGTTTAGGTGCAAATTTGGTTGATTTACTCTAACAATTGTTTGTTTGGATGACGCTTCAATCGGCAATTTAGAATCAGCGTTTATTCTGAATGTTACTTTTAAAAAATGCTTAATAACTTTAGGAGAATAATGGGGGACAAAGTTGTTTTACGTCACTTAAATTCTCGTTATATCAAAACGATCTTGATGAAGCAGAAAAATAATGAAAAAGATGTTTATGTACTCGTTTTAGAGATGATAAATTGCTTTTACACAAAGGAGGATTTTATGCGTCTGCTTATTTAGGGAATTTTATCACACTCCGAGAAGACAAATCACGCCTGTTCCCAGATTCTTTACTACGACATTTGCCCGAAGAAGCTCGAGTAATCTAAAACATCTTTTCAAAATTTTTCCAATTTATTTGTTGCAGTCCACTGCAAGGCCCGCAAGAAATACTCCCGTTAAAAACTTCGATTAAAAGTTACACTCTTAACGACCCGACAAATAAATGGTCCGAGCTCTTTTCTTTAAGGGGTGAAAAATCGCTCTCTTTGAAGCGATTCATCGCAACACAAATAAAGCTCGACAGAAAACATTGAAAGTCCATACTCACTCTGCTCATGTACTCAAAGTAGACTCCCTCGCGCTTGCCTTGCAGCTGACTCACGACGAACTGCTCCTCGGGGGTCTGCGTGGCGTTCAGCGGCTCCTGGCGCAGCGTCGTATTGAGCTGGATGTCCCTGATGTAGGCGACCAGGTCCGGATTATCCATCGAAATGTTGTCGAGCACGTAATCCCGCGTCATGTTCTCGTCGAAGGCCTTCCTCCTGGAAAAAGAAGCAGAGGGAGGCTCTGAAGATTGGAATCTCGCTCTCGGGTTTAATTTCGACGGCGCGGAAAATGACAGAGTCATTTATCTTCCCGGCTGCTTTTTGTTCCACCTCCCTCAGTTTTTACGAGTTCTCACTCGGTACTGTTTTGCGCTGCTTTTTTGCTCCGGTATCGAGGCTGCGGGAAAAGCATTCCAAGTTTCGTCGAGTTTTTACGGTTTTTTTTCTTCGGGTCTGCGACAGGTACTTCTTGTCTAATTATTTAATTAAGTTTTCCAAGAACAGATAGGCGTGATTATTTCATAAATTTTTTTACGTTTAAAAACTGGATAAAAAGCGTAAATAATTTTTTCAATATTTTCTTAATTTGTGAAATTAAAGTTTTACATTTCAACAAAAATTTTTTTTTCGAAATTTCATTCGCTTCTTAAAATATTAAATTACTAATATTTAGTGTATTAGATTTCATTTCGTTAAAAAAAAAAAACTAATATTTTTGCACAAAAGAAAAGCAATTATTCTTTTCAGTCAATAAGACTGAAAGTGATAGTAACAGTGAAACATTCGCATTGTGCCCTAACATTTTTTGCTTCGGATGTCTCGAAAAAGTATGAGAACGGAAGTCTTGGAGAAGTAATTCATAACCCCAACTTAATTAACTCGTAAAAAAAGCTACAAATCGCAGATGACGAGTTACTTTTTTTATTATCCAACGGTTTTAACTTTGTCTGCTATAACAAGTTCTTTCAGACTCAAATTATTACACGGAGAAAAATTTTGGTAAAAAATTATAAAGAAAATTCGGGCAAAAATTACATCTACGATGTTAATGCCGGCCTCTCTTCACATTTGAGTAAATTTTTAAGATGGCGGTATGGTAAAATTTTCTCTACTCACTTCTTTGTTTATATATTATAAGATTATGTTATTGACATTCTTCATTTGGCATGTATATATGTATTTAATTTAAAATTTTTTTTTTAATTTATACGCACACACCCATATAGATATTTAAACAATGTAAATATTTTTTTAATTTGATTTTTTCTAATTTCTAATATTTTATTGTAATTTTAAATTATAAAATTCATCTACAAAATAAAAAACAAGAATTTTATTTTATAACACTTTATTTTTATAACATTGACTAATTGAAATACACATTTAAATTAAAATGCACAACAAAATAAAATAAATATTAAGAATATTTATTACATTATTTGTGATTAGCGCCAATTTTTTATAATCTAAGAATTTCCTAATGTTTTTACCGCATGGGTTACTGTACAGCCATACAAATCTTCATCTTGCAGGACTTTCCATAAATAAGCCGGCATTAGAATGTCGTACAATTTTACATGTTCATCCCAAAATACGTCAGTTAGCAAGTTAGTTATTAATATGAATTTATTTTCTTTGTGAATAATTATTTTTTTTACTTTATAAAATTCAAGCTCATTTTCTGTAGGAATCATAATTAGATTATTTTTTTTCTATTTGCTTCAAAACAAATTGCCTCACTGACTGAAATATATGTATTATTTTTAACTTCATATGGAAGACAGTTGAATATACATGATCGTTCTGATAACAATTCAGGTGTAGTTTTCACTGAATTAATGAGCAAATTATTTATTGATAAATTTGTTGTATAATTTCGAGTTTAAAGGAATCTATAGTTTAAAAGAAGCTGATGCTTAGGAGTCGCTGTATGCTGAATATTTACTCGATTCAAATAAACTTTCGACGTAATCTTTCCTTCTCCGTTTTTGCTTTCAAATCTTATAGAATATTTTTTCCATAGTGGACCAACTAAGCAAAGACTCTGACGTAATGAACGAGAAAGTGATGCTTAGGTTTTAGACAATTAGGCAAGATTTCAATAAATAATTTTAAATAATCCATAATCTTTTCACGAAAAGAAATGCTTACACTATAATGCAAACAGAGGTTTATGGTTAATTCCACAAGAGCACATAAAGTTTTTAACAATTCCCACGTTTTATCTTCTTTTGAAACTAAATGACTGGTCATAGGAACAATATGTCGAATCAAACATAGCATTTCAAATGATTTTGCAATTATTCTTTTTTTAATAATGTTATCCTCGGATATTTGTTGAGGCTTATTTTTGCTGTTTCCTTAATTAAATGCTGCCAACATAATATTTAGTACACTTAAACTAAACAATTTTTTTACTTCAATAAAATCATCTAAAATCATGCAGGAATCTTTTTGGTTACCACATACCTTTGAAGCAAAAGTTAACGATGATTTATTTAAATATATAAAGAGGAGAAATAACTCTATTCAAAAAATAACCTAAGAAATGATTTTTTTAACCTATCAATATCTGTGATATTTTATTATTCAATTTTTTTAAATTCAGATTGTGAAGGGGAATTTTAACTTTTTACAATGACGGAGGGGAAAAATTATCCATACGGATTTATAAAATGTTAAAAAAGTATTATAATTATAGAAATTATATTATTAAAACATTGCATTTATTGCATTATAAATATGAAGGAAGAATAAATTACTTCAGAGATGTGTAATTTTTTTATACAGAATAATAAAAATTTAAAGCATGATCTATTAAATATTTCATACAAATGCGAATAAAATTCACTCTACTGTCAAAATCGCTCGAGTTTCACTCAAATTTAGGGGTAATTTTTGTCCAATTTTTGACTTACTTAAGCAAGATTTAACGTTTCATTTTGAATTTAGCGAAAAGTACTAATGACCAACAAAAAGTGAAAATAAAGATTTTCGATACCATTATATCCATTACACGAAATCCGCCTCCAAGTTTTAAGGGTAAATAGAAGAAAGAATAGAATCTCCGGCAACGCAGTCAGGCGTAGATTCACTCGATATTCCCCTACAATTTAACAAATTCACATTCTCCGCTTTCTTGTTCGACGAGTAAACCCTTGAAAAAGAGCTATTTACTAGCTGCGCGCTTTTGTGTTTTTCGGCCGGGACTGAATCAAGGTTTTTCCACTCTCCGCAAGAGGAGAGAAGGACTGGCGGTGAATTTCGCTCCATTTTCTTCTTTCCCCCCTTTCTTTGACGGAAGAAGTTGGAGCGCCGAGTTCTGAAATTGATGGGTACCGCGCTATAAGGGTTCAGCGTTATTTTCCGTGATCCTCGCCGCGGTGTTTTTTTTTTTCTTGACTTCCGTGTGGTTTATGCAGCTGATATCGCGTGATATTGTATATGGGAGAAGCTCAGGGGAAAATGATTTACTGGCCGTTGTGTGCTTTATAGCTCTGGAGCACTGCCTTTCATATTCGGCCTTTTGTGATGCTAAAAATTCTTTTGCCAAAATTTATAGTGCGTGTATCTTTATAAATGAAAGTTTATAGGCCCGGTTTATTTCGGCATCTTTGTCGCGGAAATGACTTATTATGATGGCAATAAGAACTTAGATGGAGCACTTAAACTTCATATTAAACATCACAACACTTTACGGCTACCAAAATCAAAAATCTTATCAAATACTTTCAATATAATTTCTGTTTTAAATAAATTTCTATTCTACAAAAACTCTTCAATATGATAGATGACTCGAAAACTCTGTTATTCGTCTATAAGTTGTAAGTTCTAATAAAAAAATACCAGAAACAGTTTTTATTTATCTTTTCACGTAAAATACAATAACATTTTTCGTTTAGCAAATATTGATTTTTTTCGATATTTGGTCCGCCATATTGGATCCGCCATCTTAAATTTTCAAAATCTGACCCCGGATTTTGATTCAGCGCGTTTTTCCGCACTATATCTGTAACTCTTATGTGTATGTAAGGGTTAATGTTAAGTTAGTGTTTCATTATTTATCGAGAACGGCTAAAGCAAGAACACCGGGTACGGCTTAACAAATTGGCGCAAAATATGCATTTGGTTCGATCATGGGCTTAAATGGCTACGCTACCTTAATATACTTGTTTTTTTTTTCAGTATGCCTAAAGTTATAGATGTAAAAGTATTGATAATTTGGACTAAGTAAGATAAAACTTTTGCAAAAGTAAAACTAAAAAGTTTTCGGTGGAAAGAAGTTTGTATCTACCTAGATGTCAGTGAAACTGAAACTGGCATATGTAAAAATACATCTTAAGTTTGTAATTTTTATGCACTACAATAATATTTGAACAATTATAATATATTTACTCTTCAAATTTAAATCGTTTAAATTTTAAATTTAACCTAATCTAACTTTCGTAGTTTTAGTAATAAATGAGAACTACTCCTTTATCCAAAAAATATTTGCGAAAAGCATCAGTTAAACGTACAAAAAAGAAACAAAAGACATATTCAAGTACACAAAGAAAAAGCTGACGTTCAACAAAGAGAGAAAGAATAGAGTAAATCACGTGTAGAATCATCGGTAAAAATAAAATCAGAAACAATGCCATTCGGATGTATTTACGTACCTAAGTTCAGCTGTCAGAGTGTAAACCCAAAGAAGACTGAGTATTGTGGAGAAGACGGCAAGAAAGACAGTAAAGTGGACGGTTCTACTTCGCCAGCAGCGCTTTTTTGTGACCGTCGAGTGCGGAGGCATCGACGGCGCCATTGTCGTTGTCGTCGTCGTTGTGGTCGTCGTTGCCGCGGCCTCGGGAGGAGGTGCCGACGGCAATGTCGGTGCTGGAGTCTCCACCGATGCCATTCTGCAGAATAAATCCGAGGGAATATTATGTAGTTTTTCTGAAGATAAACATTTTTTTTTTCAAACTGTATTTCCTGTTAAAAACAGAACAGTTTAAAACAATGTTTTGACATTTTATGTTAACACAAAAAAATAACACTTTTATTCGTGCTATATATTTAAGAAATAATTTAGAGATAATTAGTTAAAAAGAAGATAAAAACTATTTTTATGTTAACAATTGACAAGTGTATAACACTTTTCTAACTTCATAAACCTCATTGTAATGAAATAATTTAATAAATTTTTAAAATTTATTTAAACACAATGTGTTATTGAGATATGACGAAGGCCAGGTAGTCGTAAATTATTTGAGTAATATCGAACTTTTTCCGTAATTAAGCTACCCCTTTCCTCATTATTCTTTATTTCTCTTCTTTGCAGTAAGAACAGAGCATAAAATCGATAAAAAAAAGTATGATAGAAATGAAGTACTGAAGATGAGTAACGGACAGATCACGAACTATCACAAATGTATATCTATTGCTTCTGTTACTCCGTACTTGGACTTTCGTTTTCTTCAAAAACTGAAAACTTTTGGTAAATCTATTTCATATGCTCATAAAATTAAGGTTGTCATTTAATTAAAAAAGGTTTCCGTGTCTTTGCTTAATTAAAATTATTCAATTTCATTGTATTATTTCGTGCGTTTGAAAGCGGTATTCTACTTTCTTTTATATGAAGCGTCATTTATGTGACCTCTCTACGGTAACATTAATTAAATGAGCACTTGACCTTTTCCATGTATCTATGTTAAATAAAATCGAATGTGTAATTTTGTGAAATGAAAGAGTACTTCCAAATCAAAGTTTTAGACTCACCATTTTTTTAAATATTTTCAAATATCGTTTAATACGATTAATTTGTTAAAAAAGCCTAATAATTATTTGACATGCTCCAAGATATTTCAAATTTATATTAATTGTAAGATGGGAATTGATCGGGGTGAATCTCGCTAAAGTATTTAGACTCTGAATCGATTTCAATAATTACATTTCTGCGAAATAACCATTTAGCTTCAGTGCTATAGATCAGATAAATAAAAATTGATGGACGATATTTTTTTCTATAGTAATGTAAGTATTCTTTTCTCTCATTTATATAATACTTATTAGAAATTTGTGTCGTAATATAAATCATGCTTGCAACAATTAAAATAAAATTTCAAATATTTCTTTTTAATTTAAGATTTGTTCTTGGTTGAAATAACTTCGTATTCTCTCTTAAAAAAGTGACGGCCAGGTTTTGTGAAGTATTTAAAGATTGATTTTGATTGGTCGATAGGGAATAGGCGGGAGAATCTTCTACATCCTCAATATTTGAATTTTCATAAATATTTGAAACTAAATAATTAAAATTAAATTGAAATACTTAAAATAAAAAGATTAATAGTTTATTTTTAAAATTATTATTTTTAAAATTAACAGACTATCTTATGATACGTAAAAAGAAAATAGTATGCGCAAAGCGCGTCAGATTTTGCTAGTATCATAAAAGCAGTTGAATGTAATAGGAAAATTAGATTCTATTCTAAGAAGAAAATTAGTAAAATACTTGTTGAATCATTCTCTTACAGTAATAACATGACTTTTCATACTTGTGACTCATCTTAGTTTAAGTTCATTGATAATTTTGTAATTTTATTTATTTTTCATTTTTTACTTTTTAAGTATCAGTTTTTCTTTCTTAAAAAAGTGATGACCGGAAGAAGCAAAGAGTCAATGTGATTGGTTATTGAATTAACGCGGTAAAATTAAAAATATTGCCATTGAATTTTATTTTTTATTTAATCTTCATGATAAAATGTATTTGAATAAATTCCGAATTTCGAAACTCAAAATTTAGAACGAGGTGTACATTAAGGTCAAAAATTCTATATTATTGAATTATTAAGAATTCATGAAATTATAATCGAAAAAATATTACTACTTGAATTTATCTACATTAGAAAAAGTCGCTTGTGTAGTATAGACAAAGGCATTTCAAGTAATATAAAAAAATTTACAGAAGGAAAAAGTGCAAAAGAGAACACCAACAGCACGCGGGATTTCCAACAGGTCACCCGTCCAAGCACTAACCGCGACCAACGCTGTTTAGCTTTGGTGATCGGACCAGTAGTGCGATCAGCTTGGTACGGCCGTTGACGAAGATTATTAACTAGACATTCATAAAATTAAGAATCACTCAAAGAGAAAGATAATATTAGGACTTGCTTCGGATTCTGATCTATCAATCTTCGGGTTCAATATTGCCTGTGAGGGTACAGTACATAGTGCCCTTATAAACTAAATCTTGTAAAAGAATGCATTGTTATAGAATGTTATTAATAACGAAGAACAAATAGAGTGCGCGCATATAGCGTGCCTGAATTTAGTGATTAAAAATTCACCTATCATATTAATAAAATTACATGATGTAAGAAAACGATTATTGCGAAGATTGATTTCGGAAGTATTAACATCCTCTACAGTTAAATCTAATACATGTTATACCAGGTATCCAAGACCACCCGTCCACCCCTTATAAAATCTATAATATTGAACGAAATACAAATTTCGAAGTTTTCTAATAGCAAACGGTCCATGCCCGATCGAATACTGATATTTTTAACAATCAATTCCGACCGAAAGTAGTCTATTCGGACCGGAAATAATTTTTTTCAAATAGTGCGGTATTGTTTTTATTACGGAATCCGATTCTACACCGAAAAATATGAGTTTTCGTAAAAACTTTTTTTTTCTAAAATGCGTTTTTTTATCCGAAAATGACCTGTGAAGTTGATATCGTGTCGTTTCCTGTAGAGAACTTTTGACTTCTGAATTCGAATTTTCAGAAAAAAATGTTTCTAAGCAAAATAAAAAATTTAAAAAAAAAAAAAAATAGAGTATAAAATAATGCGATCTTTAATCGAACAAAATAACAAATTTCTTTACAAAAACAAGAACAAATCAAGATATTTTAATAACATTTCATTTGAATTAACATAATAAACTTCTCTTTTATTTTAAGTGCTCAAAATGCACTCCACCTTGTAAAATGCATGCCTATATTCTGGCTTCGAAATTATCGACAGCTCTTCTAATTTCTGCTGGTTCAAGCGAACGGATTGCTTCTCTGACTCTCCGAATCATGTCAACCCTTGTAGTGGTACGCTAACGATAAACTAAGTTTTTGATTCTTCTCCAAAAATAATAATCTAGAACTGTCAGATCCGGGGATCGAGGTGGATTCCCCACTCACTCGCGTGCCGACTCTAACTGCACCAACTCAACTCAAAATCAAAATCAACTTCAAAGGTCATTTTCGGATAAAAAAACGCATTTTAGAAAAAAAGTTCTTAACAAAACTTTCATATTTTTCAATGTAGAATCGGATTCCGCAATAAAAACAATACCGTTCTATTTAAAAAAAATGATTTTCGGTCCGAATAGACTACTTCCGGTCGGAATTGATTGTTAAAAATATCACTACTTGATCGGGCATGGACCGCTTGCTGTTAGGAAACTTCGAAATTTGTATTTCGTTATAGATTTTATAAGGGGTGGACGGGTGGTCCGGTATATGGGCACCCGGTATATGTAATTATCATATTTATCTTATACAAATATAATTAATAAAATTTTATTCAGTTTAGAAAGTCCAAAATAACATTAAATAGAAAAATTAAAGTAATAGATAATGTATACGAAGAATTTCTCCCAGTGAACTTTCGATCTCATTCTTTTACCAAACTCCGAATCCCATAAAAACTGGATCAAATTATTTCCTTCAATTTCAGTGTATTCTGTCTTTTCCCGCGTGCATTCGACTTGTTATTTCACACAAAGGATACAGAGTCGAGAATTCTCGGTACGAAAGAACGTAGCCACGCAGTGGCTTCTGTTTTTGAAACGCGACACCGCAACCCACGGCTTCTTGTCCTCAAAGGATGAAAAGTTGAAAAACACGGTAAGATCAAGAGCAGAAAAAAGAGGCACAAGGAGTACCGGCAAAATAGCTTCGGTGTCCAAAAGAGAGTCGGGAGAATCGCGAACGCCCAATTTCCGCGGTCACCTGGAAACCATCCTCGTCCCTGGCAGATGGGACTTTGCGGCTTATCCTCGGCTCTCTTTTTGCTGCTGCTTCTCTTTCCATTTTTTTCTTTTCATACCGTCTTTGTACGAGATGCTTTGCATTCAGTTCTGTAGCTATTATCGATGACAAGCTTAATGGATTTCTTGCGTTATTTAGAAATATTTAAAGCAAAAAAAATTGTGTGTAAATTATAATATAGTAATTTCATTACATTTAAATTTAAAGTTTGTTATTATTATTTTATATATTTTATATATTATACATGTTTATATATTTTATAAATATAATATAAATCGCTTTTATTAGGATTTTGTATTATATCTCTAAATAAATTATTTATTTTAACCAGTGTTAAATTTTCGAAGAATTTTTCGATCTCTCTAAAAAAAAAAACCAGTGAAATCTGTATTCCTTAAAATCCATTCTCAGAAACCTTTTTCTCCGTTTTTTTCTGACGTGCATCTCTAAAATTCGAACGTAACGAATAGCATGGGAATTAGTGCGATATTTCGCACATCCATGGAAGGCTTTGTTCGCCGAGCATTTTAGAGCGCCAAAGCCAAAGGTATGTGCGCGCAAAGCGGATACTGGCGCTCAGTAGAGTCCAGGAACAAAGGATTCGTCGAAGTGCAATTTACGCATTATATCGCGGAGAAGAGAGAAAGACATTCGCATTGCGCGCACGATTCACGAACTCACGCTTCGTTCGGCTCGGCGCGCAGCGCAACAGGCATCGGCGGCGCGCGCGGCACGTCCATCGATGCAGGACGCGTCGGAGGAAGAGAGAGAGAGAGAGAGAGAGAGAGAGAGAGAGAAAAAGGGTCCTGCGCGTCCTCGAGCGAGTGAGTCATTCGCTCTCCCGGGCATAACCTAGCCAACGACCGTGGCGAGGACCGACCGCTGCGCCCACTATTCTCTGATTGCGAGAAAACACGTACGCGCTTTATATCTCTGCCGCGCATCCCTTACTCACGCTGATTTCTCATTTATTGTTCCAGAAGACCGTTTCGGATGCTTTGGAATTCCTTTGAAAGGAGTTTTGAGCGCGGAAATTCTTTTTTGTTTCTACGGACTTTGCTTTAAAAGAATGTGTACTTATTAAATAGAATGGTCGTTTCAATTTTAATAGATGATTATTCGAAAGTATATAGAAAAAATATAAAAAAATGATTTTAACAGCATCATTATAGTATTTATTAAATATTAACATTAAATATTAATATCTTCTTAATGCGCAATTAATAAGATATAATTAATTAACTTAATTCTTTAACTTATTTCTGAATTGAGTTTAATAGCTTGTTGTAATGAATAAAAAGACTGTAATTATCTTTAATGATTGAAATTTAGACTGCTCAACTTTTATCGTTGTTAACGGGTTGACAAGATGGTGCAGCGCATCTTGTTTGATCGTCAATGTAAGCAGTGCAAGGCGCGGTCAGAGGGCTTGCAATAGGTGACCGCTGCCTGTGCAACTTTTTATGATAAGCTCGTGCGTTTTCAAATCCCGCCATGTGAGGCCGACGTAAGCCGAGGCAATATCATAAACATCGAATTCCAATATTCCAATACATCGAGCCAACTTCCGAGCGGATTATAGGATTCATGCCACTGGTTTTGTTTATTTATTTACCCACTCCACAGGCGCAGCCTGGCCAAATGCGAAGATAGCTAACAATATAACATGTAAATTAAAAGGATAAGAAAATAAAGATGTAAAATATGTAGAAATATCTGGTATTAAATATTTCAGATGAAATTAAAACAAACATCCATTTCCTAGAAACAGGGAAAAGCGTTTTTCGCTCCGCCAAAAGCCCGAAGCTTACGGAATTGATCCTCCTCGTATACATTGAAAGCTGTGTGTCCGAGTGAGTCGTCCACACTGTCTACCTGGGAGAACTTTTTCACAAAGTTTCGTGTGGACGGCCAGAGGCATACGCGTCCCCGCATCTCTTAGAACGATTGTTCGTTTCTGTTTGGGTAGCTATATCCTTGAAATTTCGAATAGGCTCTGCCGAAGCCGCCGGTGGCAATTTCGTGCCGGATTAGGCCGCTTTGTGGCACTCTGTGTTTTTTTTTTCACTCGACGAGGCGACTTCAGAGAAGGACCGTGAAAGTGGAGCAGTCGATGACTCGGCGGAAGATTTTTCAATTTTCGGGCTTTTCACGCGCGTTAGTTCATGATAAGGCGCTATTCGGATGTACTTAGCTCTCGACGCGAAGCGCTTTTTTCGAGTTTCTTTTCGTTCTCCGACTCTTTTAAGCGTCGGATGGAAGATGTACACGGTTTGGCGTGCTTCGGGTAAATTTTTGGGAATCCGATGATTGATGTTATACTTTTTTGATGGGAGTAGAATGAAACCTTTCATAAAAAAACAATGAATTTTACTTTTCTTACTGAAGTTTTTGCCACAACGTTGATGAAAGGGATTAAGATGAAGTACTAAAAAGTTCTTTATTATTACGCAAGTTCGTGTGTATATAACATCTTTTATTTTAAAACAAACATAAATAAGTGATTATAGTAAAATAAAAATTCCGAAAATGGATTTCATTCAGAAGTTTTAAATGATAAATCTAGTTTAGTCTCGAAGCAGGTTTCGTTAACGTGAAGAAATTTTTAGAGCCTCTTCCGAAAAAGGTCAGACGGCTGACTCACTTGAAAGACTTTTTTGTCTGTTGATGCACCTGCCACGTTCACACCGGTGCACATAATTTTAACCTCGAGACAGTTATCAGATGAAAAAGTACGTTAATTTTGGCGGATTTAAATTAAAGTTGAAAACCTATGTTTCACTGTAACAAAGCAGGGCAAAATCGATTCATTTATTATTTTCCAGATCTTCTCTTAAAAAAGTGATGACCGTAAGCATTTAAAGATTGATTTTGATTGGTTGGTAGGGAATAGGTGCCAGAATTTGTTACATCCGCTAAATCTGAATTTTCATAAATATTTGAAATTAAATTGAAATACTTAAAATAAAAGGATTAATAGTTTAGTTTTTAAATTAGTATTTTTAAAATTAGTATCATATGTTTAAATCAAGTGAAGTAAAGTCATACTGAAAAATTGCATGTATAACCTCAAAAAAAGAAAATAGTACGCGCGAAGCGCGTTGGAATTGACTGGTTTTATTAAAACTCGAATGTCCCCTTCTATCGATCAAATATAATATTTAATTCATTAAAAGGGAAATCGCGTCTAAAACCAGTTGCGATAAAATAGGAATACGCAAAAAATAAAAGCGATTCCTAATGACGTGTAAAAGACATACGCACACAGCGAACAAATATTCCGCGGTAAAGTGCTGTCGCTTTCGTGCCTACATTCAATATTCATTCGAACGCCTCCGCAGTGAAATAAAATGTAGTCGTTTACTCGATGGCTGTTAAAACGTACTATTTCATGTTTCTTTCAATATAATCGATCGGCGCACGCGTTCGGAGCCTTGGTGCACATAGAGCGACTGGGTCTCTCTCTCTCTCTCGCTTATTACACGTGTGCAGGGCAGAGTTTTCAGAATCGCCTGATGAAACTTGACCCTCCCCAAGGTGTTGAACGCTGCACGTGGCTTTATGATGGTGTGCTCGCGTTGTATCTCTTTTTACGAAGATGTTATCGTGCCCTTTTTACTTCAGTCTATTTTATTTTATATAAATTGATTTACAGTGCATTTTGTCGTTTTAAAAAAAGGGATTTTTAATATTTAAATTTTAAATAAATAAAAATTACAACATAAAATTTTGCAAAAGGACTTGGTTTCCAAAATTCAAATAAAAGCTTAATTAAGAAAGCTTTTTAAACATTTTAATATTGTAAAATTCAAATTAATTAATTTATTTCGATAAAAATATAAGTTCGGAGTAAATTATTCGCAATATTAATTTTGGTAATAAACAAATTTTAGGGTTAATTCAAAGTACAAGACAATTTTTCCCTGAAAGAACAGTTTCCATAGGATACACAGAGTCCAAGTGAAAAATAATTCGTTACCACTGCAAAAAACATGATTTAATTTTCACATCAGTGGATAATTAATTTTAGCACAGGAATCGTACGATATTTGTCGATATACCGTGCGTAAAGTGCCTTTTTGCGCTCGGTATATAACAACTAATTTTAAAAAGAATTAAAGAACTTTAACCATATAAAATTTTCACTAAAACGATAATTCATCCCTATTGCAAAGAAAATAAATTTTACATATTTTTTAATACTAATTTTGAAGTCGTAAAAATGGAATGTAAAATTCCTTTTTTCTACAGATTTTGACTTTTCTTTCAATTTTAAAGTAGTATATGATTATTATAATGAAAGCATTTTTTTTCTCAAATAACCTACATTATTTTAAAAGGTTTTGCTCATTATCAAACTTAAATATTTAAAAACAATAAAAGTGTCATAATATGAATCTGTACCTTTTTAAGAATTTAATATTTAAAAAAATAAAAAAAAAATATACAAGGTAATAGGTAGCATATATCTAAATTTTTTCGAAAAAAAGTCAAGTAAATAGAATTTGACATTCTACATTCGAAGTTTATTGTTTATTTTTTAAATAATTAAATAATTTGTTATTTACAATCGTTTTCTTAACTCAATTTAATGTAATAAAATAATTTAATTTCTCTAAATTCCTTAAATTACGAATACTCGAAAAATATTGAATAATAATTTATTGAATTTACATAAATTATTAAAACTATTTTTTTCATTTAATAATAAAAAATTTCAATATTTATTTAGATTTCAAACAAAAAATAAAATATAAAAGGATCAATTACAATAAATTTTACACAGGTTTAATACAGGTAGCTTATTTATATTGATTTTAAAAGACAATAGTAACAATTATTTCGCAAGCAGTGCTAGATGAACGGTTTAAACAATAGAGAATTGATATAGCAACGCCTACGCAAAATTATTAATTGATTTAAATCGATTCCTTACTGTAATGTTCCTAATTTAAGCTTCATAAATTTTAACATGTCTACTACTTTAAAATACTTTTCCTAAATTTTACCAAATCTCTACCTACGTAACCGTAAGGAAATCAAAACGGAACCGATCAATATTTTACTTCCGCAGGTTTTGAATTCGCGGTCGCTTACAAAATATGTAGACCAAGTCTTGTCTCTCTTGATTCCGGTCGGAAATTATCTAGTATAAATATTAAAACTTGTGCTAGATTTTTAAATACTAATTGTCCAAATTGAATTCAGAAATATATAATGATATGAACAAACGTATTACTAATTTACTGCTTTGAAAAATGTTAATTTATGATAAGAAATTTGAAAGATATCCACGAGAAATATTGTCATCGTTTTAAAATATTTTTGAACAATCGACCCAAGTACACACGTGATTGACTTATTTCTGCGTGCATTAAAACTCGTTCGCATTCTTCACATAATACCGTCTTTCGCAACTAAATCTTTATTCAAATAATAAAATGCTATCGATCTTTCGAGTCCTTGCATAATCTACATAACGCGACAATAATTCTCTCGAGGAATTCTAGGAGACACGTAAGCCTTACCCGCAACGGAATACAGTATCAGCTTAAAGGATAGTCCACTATTATCCTTAAACAAAAGCACTGTGCGCCACAATGTTTCCCGTGCAACACTGAATAAACAATGAGCGGCGAGCAACTTTCTCCGAAATAAACAATGTAAGAACGTGTGCTTAAAAATGAAAGAATCTAAGGATCGTCGTTCTTACTTGGACTTGGCCGTTGGCGGCTGCTGCTGCTGCTGCTGTTGTAGCTGCTTGTTAGCCGGACCGAGTCTGGCGAGCGCCTTCCTCCAAATGTCCTCGGCGAACAAAAGCACCATTGGGTCGGATGCTCTTTCTCTCCTTTTCTCTCTCGTTCACTCGTACAGCCGCTCTCCTCTACCTGTCCTCTCCTGAGAGAAGCAGCAGCAGTATAGCAGCCAAGCTCCCTCGGATATCCCTGTTCCACACTCTCCCCTGCTTCCAGGTTGTCGGTGCTTGCTTTTATTTTTGTCCAACTTGGTAACTAAGTTAGAACGACGCCTCGGCTGAACACGGCCTAACACACACGTCTCCGTCTTTTTCTCTCCGGCGGCGCAGCGAGCGGACGCGCACGTACGGATGCACACGTGCAGTGCCGATGCACACTGGGAAAAAATCGCGAAATGGCCTGCAGTGTCGAAAATACACACGGCCACGCACACGCGCACGCGCCTAAAACTGAGGCCAAGTACACACACTCACTATACACGCACAAGTCGTTAGAAGTCTGGAGGAAAGAGACTGCCTGCTAGAGCCTCGCTCCGAGTGAGCGTCGGCGGTTGCGCGCTTTCTTTCTCTCTCTTTCTCTCTTTTCCCCAGCTGTACGCGGAGCGAGCCTGAGAGCGAGCGAGGGAGAGAGAGAGAAAGAGAGTCGTGGAGTTTCGTGAGTCAGCCGCGTGCTGCGCTCGGCGTCGTCCTTTCCTTTCCTTCTCGCTCGGCGTCCGCAGTTCGTCTCACTCTTCGTGGTCGTGGTAGTGGGGTAGAGAGAGAGAGAGAGAGAGAGAGACAGAGAGCGCAAAAAGTCATTGACACACTACTCGCGAGAGCGAAACGCCGTAGTTTTAGCGAGAGGTTTTCATCGTTTTCTACGGAATTCTCATGTGGTTATGTATCTATCTACTGATTGAGAAGTTCGAGATCGAGAGAAAAACGGTTTGTTTACCGCTGTTTCGGAGGAAGTTTGAATTAAAGAGATTGATGCGTAGGATTGAGATAATCTTAGTTTAAATTGCCCCATAATTTGGTTAGTAAAGTGAACTGGATCGCCTAAAATTTTTCTCCAAACTATTTTTTAAAAGAGATTTAATACACTTTTATCATTTTTAATTGACACTGAAACATATTTATTTGACTACGTTTACATATATGTACTGATCTTGCATGTAATTATACGTTATTATGATGAACATAAAATAATCAATTAAACAGTAACAAAAAGTTTATTAAAAATTCTAAATTAATGAGTAGAAACCTAATAAACGTAATATAAATTATTGCTATAATAGTTGTAAATTAGATACTTATGCAACATCAAAATAATCGTGAGTCTTATTGACAAACAAAAATAAATAAAAATCACTGAAAAATATTTCGATTCTTGCACTAATATTTTCTTTTTATTTTGTTTTCAGCATTTTTGTTATATGAAAATTGTTAGAATAGTACAAATTGAATTGTTACCAATTTTTTTATGAAATGTTACCTATTTTAAATCATGTACGTATGCATTTTATTAATAGTGTAATCAGAAAAAAGTTCTTTGATTATATTATGTTGTTAATCATTTTTTAAAATAACAAATAATTAGTATGAACAATTATTTCTACATTCTGTACCAGAATCAGTAATTCAATTAGGAATTATAGGATTTTTAATCTTTTTTAGAAACTTTTTCTGAAATATTGTAATTAAATGAACCTTAATTTATTATAATTTTCTTTAATATATTTTAACATTCTGAGCATTATTTGAAAGCAATAACTGATTCAATCCTTAAAGAATCTTTCAAAACTGTTATTAATACCGATATATGAATAGTCTGATATAATTTATTGATATCTCTTACTGAGAAGTTGGAAAATGTGCATTAAAAAGCAGTTGCATAAAGCAACAAGAAGGTGTAACGACCATCCATAAACTCGCTGCAAAAAGCACGAACGTCGATTCAATAATAATTAATACTTTAGAAATCGTTTCTTCTTGTCAGTGTTGTGTCCATGAATCTTTTGAACCATATAATTTTAAATTTAAGCTTGTCGATATCACTATTATCCTAAAGTAGCAAACGTAGCTAATTTTTTTCTTCGGGTTTGAACTCATTTTTTACCATTCTAGTTAAAACTATTTTATAATATGCCAGTAACATTTTATTGCTGATGATCTTTTTTGCCGCTAGTAATTTGTCTAATTATAAATATGCCATCGATAATATTAATGCTTAAAAGGCTAAAATGTGCAATCA
The DNA here is from genome assembly GCA_035047165.1 of Ormyrus rosae. Classification (NCBI taxonomy): domain Eukaryota; kingdom Metazoa; phylum Arthropoda; class Insecta; order Hymenoptera; family Ormyridae; genus Ormyrus; species Ormyrus rosae. The sequence goes on from JAWWML010003733.1 coordinate 41,210, forward strand.
ATAAAATTCTTTTAGCGGTAATACGTTTTTTTGTCTTTGTCATATGCTGCTGCGCCCATTAACCCATTTCGTCCCAAGCAGACATTTTATAGTCGATAGGTTTTAAGCCTAGAAAGGCGATAAAATATCTGTAAAAAAAAATCCGGAAACATCATTTCCGACGAAAAAAGAATTCACCTTTCAAAATCTCGGGCCAGAATTTTAAAATTTTCAAAGGGAAGTTAAATATGACTATTTGCAGATGTTTTACCAGCACTTCTACAGGTTTAAAACCGATATAAAATGTTCGTTTTGGACGAAATGGGTTACGACTGTTTCATTACCAGCATTAATACCTCTATGTATGTTTTAAAAATTTTTAATATTAATTACTATAAAATTAACAAAGTAATTTTTGAAGTAATTCTGTTCTATTTTATGATAAAGTTTTAAAGCTTCGACCGCTGATTGGAGAGATGAGATTTGAAAAATTTTTAGCCCGGTTAGAACAAAAAAATCGAATAAAATTTCAGACGAGGAAAGTTTCCGGGCTGCATTATTTTTCGAGCTTACCATTCTAACTTAAAAATACTTAATTCGGTAGTTAATCAATACAAAACTTGAGGTTAATATCGAGATTAAAATCTAAGGTCTCGGGCGTTAGCGGTTAAAATATAAACATATAAATTAAAGAAAAAACGTGTAATATAACAGTTACTGTACAAAAATTTTAATTTTTACATCGTTACAATACTATGCTTTTCTATTTTTACAGTAAGAACGAAAGTTTTTAAATTATTTAAAGAAACGATTTTTTTTTTGCAACAGATGAACTGATTTTGAAACGCAAAAGTTGTGGACTTTTATCCATGTCAATAGTACATATGTTCATATCTTCTAACAGAATTGCAAAAATAAAAAAAAAATGTTAGTTAACATGAAAATACGCGATTCGACAGATATAATTTGTAAAAAAAATCTGATATTAAAAATATCACGATATTACAGGATTTTAGAAAAATATAACCAAAAAAATGAGTTTTATCTGAAAATAAAAAATTTTTTTTTAATTCGTTAATTAAAGTCAACAAGGGTGATGCTAAAAACGCGTAATCTTTGATATAAAATCATAGTAGAAACATGAGTTATTATTCAAAATTTTATTTTACCTAAAATTCATATAGGTATAGATTGACATCGAAATTCTGTTATAATAAAAGCATGAAAAATATATAATAAATCCGATAAATAAAATACAATTTTGTATCGTTTATATCTAAATAATTTGTAGAGATATCATGTATTTCAAAGTTCGGCTTTCGCTGCTTAGGCCATGGTATTGTCCTCATAGCAATGACCATCACAAAAATATTGCTGCAATATTGGCAATGTCGCATCAATATTGTTGAGGCAATGTAATATTACTGTAATGCTCGTTGCTATAATTCCATGGAATTAACGAAGGAAGAAAATAAGAAACCAACATCCCGAAACTTTCCTTTATTTCTCAGTTTAACTTTATTTATTCTTCTTTATTCTTGCCCTCATACGTGGAAAGACCAAAACAGTTCACGTCCCTTACTGTTACTTGAAACTTACTTTATTCCCATTTCTGAAACACTTCGAACTTTCTTCGGCGTTTTTTTTTTTGTTCCCTTCTCTCCACATCTCATTATTTTACCTTCTCCTCTATTGTTACTTTTCTTTAAATTAGAGGTAACTAAAATCTCGCATCTCCAAGCGCCTTATAATTCTCTTTTGCACTTTGCACGTTCGAGAAGAGGAAAAAAAAAGCAACGAAGTAGAAAATGTTGAAAAGATAAAGAATATGTACCGCGCGCACGTTTTTCTCCCTTTTACAGGGTGCATCAATTGAACGGCGCATGCAGCGTTCGCCGAGCCATACCTTTACACTCTCCAAAATACTCGTTTCGTTCGAGGATGCTTATATCTACATGAGTAGAACCGAGAAGGAAAGATGGGAGAAGAGCAGACGAGCAATATCTCGAAGCTGTGGCACCTGGAGCACGCACGACACGATTGACGGCTGCGCCGCGCCAGACCTCAGGAGAATGCGTCTTCAAATTTCGTTCTCCCCCCCTCCCCCCTTCCTCTGCTCTTGGTTTTTATCATTTCTCCAATCCCCTTTTTTCTTTCTATAGGCTCCCGTACCCTTGCTCGGTTGTACAAACTCGCATGAGGAAAGGTTGCGCTGCGTTTATTGTATCATATTAACGCGCACCTGGCTCACAAACTCCTGAAAATCGTAAGAATAAGTTTTAGGTTTTAATTTCATTTCTTGTAATTGATTTAGATATTTAAAATGCACTTGAAATTTTCTTAATTGAATATGTGCAGGCACACATAAACAGTTCCACCTGTTCGCTGATAATGTATCATTTGAAGTACAAAGCTGCTGTCATTTACAGTAAACCAGTCGCTTGGATTAATTTTTATTTTCGTGGTCAAGTGCACATTAACAATCGTAAATTTACAGTGTTCAAAATTGTTGAAAATTTATGATATTTAATGTTTAATATAAATACATGTACGTCAATTAGGAATGCAGATGTTCACCACTGAAAATCATTAATTTTCAATACCCAACATCACTAGAACTAATTATATGTATATTCATTGAAAAAATATCAAAATTTGTTGCTCAAGGTGTGACCTTCTATTCCATCATACACATTTTCGGAACACCTTGTATATTGTAATCTCAGGCTATACGTAGCACAAAGCCACAAGATCTTAAAAAAAGAGATGTTAACATAAATCAACTTCTTTTTAAATAAAAATGAATGTTTTTTATTTACAAATAAAGATTATAAAAAATTTCTCATATCCAATAAAAATATAATTATATTACATTTAACAATTTGATTATAAATTACCAAGTAAACTGTGAGTGATTAGATAAAAATAATTACTTACGTAATTAATGTTAGTCTTTTTGCAACGATTTTATTTATTTATTTGTATTATGTTTGAAAGTAAATTTCCTGAAGTTAATATGAAACAGCTTTTTTGTACAGACTGTCTACTGACCTAACATATTTTTCTTCTAAATGCTAGGTCGGTATAATGCAAGTTTTACTTCTTAATTACTTTCGTCCCTTTATTTTCTTTTACGAGTCTTGCGTTTGCATCATACAATGTACATAAATTACATTCCCTCTCTTTTATATGCTTACTTGCTTGTTCCGTTTTATTTCTATCTGCTCTCTCTTTCTTCATACATATACCTTCTTTGTTTTACGAGGGTACACAGTACCCTCTATCTTCACCTGTTTGGAGTAGCAAAAAAAGAGACCGACAGGTCAGGGCGTCCATCTTCATTGGGATACTCAACTGTTATTGCCTTAACGTTTGGCGTCGGATGGGCGATACCACCGCGAGGAAGGACGTAAGTGTCTCACCGACATATTCTAATACACTACAAATTCATTCCAAAAGCAAAAAGAATGGTTAATTCGACGATTACCAAGAAAAAAGTTATGTGAAGGTTATGAACAGCAGATGTCGAATGAAAATTCAACTAACAAAGAGCTGTGTAAGATACATAATATTTAAAACTAATTTCCTCGATTAAACTAAGCGCAAATCACGTTTATTATGGATAACGAAAGGAGATTTCTAACGTTGATAAAGAGTTATATGAGTAGTACTTAATTTAAGTGGTAAAGGCATCCATTTGTTTGTTTGCGTTAAAGTAAACGACGGAATTTACTATCCAAGGCAAGGCTACTCCAGGGCACGGTTTTAATTCATATTACCACTATACAGATACCATACCTATAAAACGTTATTAGTTTCAGATTTTATCTTAATTCATACTTATTTTATTTAAATTGAAAATTAGATAGCATAAAAATCCATTCTCGTATTGCTCGGGTGTTAACTCTCACGATCATGCAAAAAACACCTACTTTTCTCACTGGTTGCACAATATTTCGTCTCAGTAGTTAATATAAAATTTTTACGACTAACCTGCCTTAGTTCAACGGTAATACCCCAACTGTATCCGCATATTTTTTTCGACATAATTCTTTCTCCTATAGGAGAACTATCTCCTATAGTGATTCGTGAGAAATGATGCAAAATGAAATCTCGGATCTCGCTCTCATTGTAGCATCTCACTATTATCGTATTGAGTGGGTCATTCGAAACGACCCCACTCACCAACTAATGATAGTAATGAGAAACATACTATAAAAAATAAAATAATAATATAATTAAATAATGAAAAAGACAAAGGACCGTTTATGCAATTTTTTTACACAATGGGATTGTGCACAAATAATTCGGTTGAATATTAAACTAGTAGATGAACTTCAAACATTCTTTTTAATTTTGAAAGTTTAGTTAAAGACGAAATCTATATTTTTCCGTATTGTCACCTTGATACTGCGTTAACATCGAATCAGTCAGTCTTAACAGAGATGAGTAGTCATTATCTGACTTCCACAAAACTGATTTCAAAATAATGCTAAATTGTGTAAGATTGTTATGTGCACAAATCATATCTTGCCGCATTTTGAAGAAAATAAAATACGCATTGAGCAAGAGGATCATAAAATAAAAATTAACGTTAATCAAAAACATTTTGAGCTTAATAAACTTAAAAGAAGATTAGCTGATTTAAAAAATCAACCAAATGATGCATTAACTACTTATGGATCGAATATGTCTCGTCTTTTTAGAAGAATTGAAGAAGATACAATAAAGAAAGATTTATTCATAAACCTGTGGGCTCTCTTGGTTCATTCATCAAACTAAACGATTCTTCTTGGTTCCTGCTGTAGAAAATCATCTTGGAATTGGTATACTTTCATCGTCTTGTGTAGATAACAACCAAGATGCACACGTATTAAAATTAATCATGAATAAAGTATATCGAAGTGAACTTGGCAGTTAGCTTCCTCCTAACTAATTTATTGTTCCATTATTATCTTGTTTGTATTATTATTTTATTTTTATATGT